>JXSR01S044079.1:14396-44584 GCA_000969725.1 Ophiothrix spiculata | reverse complement strand
TAAACCAACAAAATGGAAATAGCTGGATACCCATTGTGATTGGTCAGACAAGTTTGGTTGAAATTACCTTTACTGTAATAAAGCTATAACATTTTTCCTGAGGAGCCAAAAAGCCACCGGGAACCAGCCTATCTGGATATGATTTTTATCAAGGTCAAAATGCATAATATCATAGTTGGGAGGTCCTATAATTGCTTATTCCATATCTCTGATCTGGTGTTATCTACGATAGGGCCTACCTATATCTATGTACAACTTTACAATTATTGCATGCAGAAATATGTAAAAAAGTGCTATTTCAGAAATGCAATATAACACAAACACAATTTTCATTTTTTATGCCAAAAATTTATATAATGTATACAGACAAATTTGAACCAAAATCAATATATTTTGCATGATCATATTTTCTCCTTTTCAATAGGCACACATGTAACAAACTACAGAGTGTCCACGAATGATTTATACCCGGTTTCAAAAAATCAGAAAAAATATTAAATCACAATTTTTCATAAAACCCACACTGAGCTTTTCCACAATAGTGGATAAGTCTTCTACATTTTATAAAAGTTATATTAAAATATCATGCTTCATTGCTTTGTGCGATGATGTAATTGAAAATTGACGCTGTGGTTTTGATATGTACAGAATAGCGAGATAGTCGTAATCTGTACAGAGCAGGACACCATATTGGCGGTGATATGAGGAACTACATTTCTATTGATTATGTTAACATACTTATGCGCGTTAAGGTTTCATGTCTTTAATACTGGTCCTAAAATTGAGTTTTACCCATAATACCAATCCAAACTACTAACATCCGGTTATCATTAACATCATATCAAATGCAAAGTTTCTAGGTGGGTTTTACTTAGGGGCGTAACATCTAACTTAAAGCAAAATCGTTGTTTGTGTTGTTTCTTTCTCAAGGACACCCTTTACATCCATCAATCAATAAAATCTGAATAGTATTTTACATTTAAACTTTGAAAATTAAGTAAATGAGGGGTTAAGTGTAATCAAATTTAATTGATCGTTTAAATTTAACAATTTCTCTGATTACTAATTTACAGTTCGCAAAGTAAACCCTGTTTTGCAAAATCGCTATAACTTTCCACAGGAACATGCGATTTGAAAAATTCAAAATTCTTCAGAAACTTAAAGACATGTTCAATTTGAAAATTAGCCAGATTTGACCAGAACCCTGCCCACTGGTCCACAAAAAAATCTGATATCCGTGTATAAATCATTCGTGGACACTCTGTATAGCATAAACCTGTGACTGTATGAGAATATTCTGATGGATTTTGCAATTTTCTAATATTGAAAGTATTGGCAGCCATATCTGAGAATTTGTAGGGTGACTTGGACATGCTAGAGTTTATAGATAAATTGGTTAATGTCCTTTCACCCCCCCAAAAAAATAATGCAGGTTAGCCTACTTTTTTTGCTGAATACACAATAGCAGACATGTTTTTATGCACTGTTTATATTGTAATTTGTATGAGTTCAAATTGTTTGCAAGCCCACCCACTGCAGTGTGATTATCTTCAACAAAAATCACCTTGTTTAGGCTTTCGCCAAGGAAACCCAACTTGGTAATTGGCACCAAGTACGCTAAAGGAAGCTTATTTTAAAGAGGGCTCCAGGATGTTTTTTTTAAATTAAGTTTTGAATGCAGGAGTACCTGGAGAAAACCTGCGGAAGCGAGCGTGGAATGAAAACCAAATGCATATAAAGCGCTTGGCACGGGACTCGAACCCGGAACCTCATTGGTGCAAGGTGAGAAAATTACCACTGCGCTAACACGCTCCCCCCACTATTTGAAGTCTGCACTTTAACGAAGAAGTAACCACAGAAATGGTAGCTTATGGTCTCAAATAAAATATTGTTTCACTCATATCTGGTCTGAAATAGGGTCACCTTTGGAACCCATGGCACTCGGGTGGTTAACTTAACACCCCCCCCCCCTTTTTACAAGCCTGAATCCGATATCACTGACACTGCATTGTAGGACTGGGTTCCTCGATTCACACTGCCACATCAAATGAGAAACGCAAGTCTAACAATTCTGTAATATATTGTGAACTCTCCTGTTCACTCTCCATTTATTTATACATCATCACTGTATTTCTCCCTACAGACAACGTGAATAGTGACCTGTATCATGTACGTCCAGCTACTACACATATGCTCTAAATGAGCATTTTTCCTCTTGGAAAAAATATCACATATCATAATCACAACTCAATAAATGGCACCTCAGCTTTGTTCTTATATATATGGTTTTTACAAGCTTTTTCTTAAGGGAGCAAACCAGTAAATCACTCCACGATTGGTGGGATATTGGGTAATAGTCCCTAAAATCGCATGCAATTGAGTCATGTTTTAGACTCGTTTGAGACTATCTTTGGCTCATTACTGATTTTTAAATCATAAAACGAAAGTTTAGAGCCTACGTGTTCATTTCGATGCATCAATAATGAATCTAACTTTTCCACGGCAAAAGTAGTTCCGTCAAATGCGCAAGAGCCCAGATAGCGTTTGGAGGCTTAAAAACGGTCAAAAACAGTGAGGGCACTCTTTGGGGACCCTTAGCGCAAAATCTAATCACATAAACCCCCCAACATCGAAACATATGTTAAAATTTCATCCGTTCTGAATACATTGATAGGTGTCACGGCTAGTAAACTTTGCCCAAAGGCTTGAAATAGGCCATTATATTACCCTATATTTACATGTAAACCCTATGGGAGCTGAATTACTGGTGTGCTCCCTTAAGCGGACAAGGACCAGGAACCACAATTCTGAAAAAAAAGCGTCTCCTGATACTTAAATTTTCCAGAGAACTAGGAGTCTTTTTTCTAGGACGAGGAGCCATTTGCGAAATTGCATACATAATAGTATGTAAGCATGTATTTGACTTACGTTTTCTGTGGCTTTTGTTTACATATTTCAGATATTAGCAAGAAAAGATGAACTTGTTTGAGTTTCGTCTGATGAATATGCATTATTTTCCAAAAAAGTCTTGTGTTTCCAATCATTTTCTTAACAAATTTTGACTCATTCTAAAGTCAAAAAAATTGTATGGAAAAACTTAGTCCATCTAGATAGGAAATACCTGGACGCCACTGCGCAGTAGGGAAAAATAAAATTGTGTGGATCCCGGGTGTGGATCCCATTTTCTCTGTTCTACCATTTGCAAAAACACAGGGACCATAGAATAAAAATCCCCGGGCGCCCGCTGAAGAAAAAGCTTGGATTTTTACTACAAAATCACCAAATCTGACTGGCTGAACAGATGTTTAGTTGCAATCATCATAAATCAGCAATGATGATAATCTGTCACAATATCTCAGCCAAATAAACAGGGTGAAGCAAAACAAAACAACGGCAAAAATGTACCATACGTTTAGCTTCCGACGCATTTATCTCAAAAGTTTCAAACCCTTTCGTAGTTCAATCGTCGGACCTTGATTTTTTCTGTGTTACTATCCACAATATAAATCCACTTGTGAAAATGTTGTATAATAAATGCACAGGACTCCGAAGCGTGGGTCTCATGGGAAACAAAAGCCGACTGATCACATAGCCGACTGATTGCCCCTCTCGGAAAGACAAGGGCGGTCAATCTGCTATGCAATCAGTCAGGTATGTAGAACTCAGGCTTTCTAGTAAGTGGTAGGCTATAATATATGATGTGATGGTGGATTTATATTGTAACACACAAATCAAGGTCCTATGATCAGACTAACCCTTTCATGGCTTTAGGACCTTTCTACCTCCTTTGGGCACAGCTTGACACATATGTATATGATATACAGGTCACAATACAAGTCCTCTCTGGGAAATTTTCCATTAGGCCTAAAAAAATCGTTGTGTTGCCCGTTTCAACCGAACTTAAATTTGGCAAAAATCGGGTCGGGACTTTTTCCATTTTTTACAATTTGTTTCTATTAAACTTGCTGTTTCTAGCACAGAAACTAACAAGAAATGTGTTAAATTCACAAATCTTTAGTGTCCTGTCAGAAATAACTAATAAATGGTCTTGTTATGTCGTCATATCACTTTAAGATGCATTGTTTTTAGAGATTTTAAAGGTTAAAATTTCCTTCAGGAAAAGTACAAAAAAAAAGAAAAAAGAATACCGACCGACCCAACTTTAAAATATTTCCCCAAAAGGGGAACACAACGATTTTTTTTTTCTTGGCCTTATATTACATACATGTATCACAACAAATCAACCAACCAAAGCAGGTGCAACTTCAGAATCTAACGTCCACATAGACTCCTATACAAACGCTGACTTTAGGGCTATCTAAACCGAGGAGCGATCCACATCAATCCGCATTTCAAAGATCCAGATCTTTGTATATGCATAGTAGGCAGATTCTTCCGTCCGTGGAGATGTAATCCAATAGGGACCGGAGAGCAAATTGCTTGGTACGCATGCAGGTAAGAAAAAATGTGGAAAAAGGGTAAGATTTTGACCCGTTGGTGTCAATGTCATCTTTATCCGGGTAACATTTGACGTTAAGAGTCATTTTAAGATATCTTCGATATTGGATTTGTTGTACATATGATGCAACATTAAGGGTTCAATTTGAGGTGCTCCGACAAGCATGCATACCAATTTTATTCTTAGAGTGACCCCACAATGTAACTGTAATGTACAGTTAAAGCTCTGTCAAACATCATCGTATAGTGCCAAAATGTACAAAAGTTTCACATTCTGACTGTGTGCCAAAATGTACAAAAGTTTCACATTCTGACTGTGTGCCAAACGGACCACCACCGTACCAATAATGAATTGAACATAACAACAGACAAACCATATGGATAATGTATTGAACGTACTTTTAACTAACTCATGACGAACAAACAATTATAGTGGGATAAAGTACTTTCCGTGTAAGTTTGGTTCTATACAGTGATGTGTGACAGAGCCTTCACAGAGATGTATATTGATTGGGATCAGTGCTCCATGAAGACAGCCCCGGATTGATTTGGATCAGTGCTCCATGAAGACAGCCCCAGATTGATTTGGATCAGTGCTCCATGAAGACAGCCCTGGATTGATTGGGATCAGTGCTCCATGAAGACATCCCCGAATTGACTGGGATCAGTGCTCCATGAAGACAGCCCCGGATTGATTTGGATCAGTGCTCCATTTAGACAGCCCCATCATTTCCTTGAAATAAATCAAAGTATAGCTATATAGTTAATTAGCACTAGATTCTGCAATTTCTCCAAATCAAGTCCATTATAAAATTCATATTAATCAAAAGAGTGAGTTGTTTTGTGCAGGCATTGATGTGCTACCAGACTATATTTGGTTCCTATCTAAAAACCGTCATGTGCGTGCAAGAAAGTCATATCTGCAATGGCTGCCTTAAGTTATTTTTATTTTATACTTTGTCACAAGAATGTGAAAAATCCCTCAAAAATTCCCTGTCTTATGTCAGTGGTTCTTGAAATGGTTCTTCAGGTGACGGTGTCACCTGAAAAACAATTTCAAGAACCACTGACCCAAGATTTGAGATTAGACAGTGTGTAATCCAAATTTATGACAAATGGCAGCTATTGCAGATACAACTTTCTTGCACTCACATGACGAAATATTTTAGTAAATTTTGACAGGTGACATTAAAACTACAGAAAGGACACACCTCACTATGGGTCAATTTATACTCGGCCTCTAAACAAAATTTTCACTACCAAAAATTTTGTTGTGACGTCAAACTATGGGTGGCCATAGGTGTCAACAAGAGAGAGGTGTCTACAAAATTGATAAGGGTGTCTATTACAATGTAAAAGTGTCCAAAAAAAACACCAAAAGGGTGTGTAAAACCTATAACAGTGTCTAAACCCAAAATCAATATGTCACCCAAAATGGGGTGTGAAATCAAGAAAGGCATCTAAAAATAACAACACCTATGGCCTCCCATAGTTTGACATCACAACAAAATGTTTGGTAGTGAACATTTTTTTGGAGGCTGAGTATAAATTGACCTTAACTCATACATGCATAAGGCCAAGAAAAAAAAAATTCTTGTGTTGCCCTCAAGTGGTATTTCTGAAAAAATGAGTCGGTCGGTCGGTCGGAAAACAATTTTTTTTTAAAGCACCTAAATTATAAAATTTGGGTGCATTTTCAACTATTTTCAAAATATTTTCTCAAAAAACACCCAATCTGAGCAAAATTGGGTGCTTTCCCGACCCTACTTTAAAAAAAAAAAATTTGAATAGGGTCGGTCGCTGAGGGCAATACAACAATTATTTTTTTTTTTGGCCTAATGGGAATCTCTTCCCCATGATTGCCCTATAGGCGAAATCAATATTTACTGGACAATTTAAAGAAAAATCCATGCAGGGGTTACATTTACAAAAAATGGGGCCCTGTACTCTGAATTTTGGTTTAAACTGTCCAATAAATTATTGTTTAGCCTATAGATTTACAGTAGTCATGCTAAGCTAAGACGAGATTCTGTATACAAGAAAGTATCAAAAAATCAGACATCTTTTTCAATATAGATAGATAAAATAAGCAGTAGATGTGTAAGGGACATAATCAATATATAGACGAGCGATCGCTCGGGACACATAAGCCATGAAGCCAAGTAGTTGATCATCTTATCTTTGCATTCGCTCATCTGTGGCAAAACATCAAGTAATATAATGGTCAATAATATCAATACGATCTATATAATTTATAATGGTTGCTCGACCCAGGTATTAATTTGGCTCGGGTCAAAAAGTTTGGCTCGTCCTTGCTCGGCTCGAGCGAGTTGCTTGGGTCTAAATTATTTATGTCCCTAACTTAGAAGTGCAGACATGTATAGTCAAAAAGCGATTTTGAAATTGTATTATGCTTTGATTTTGTATTATGCTTTGATTTTGTATTGAGGGAGTCCATTATCATCATAAATATTCCAAACATTTGTCATCGTTTTCATGTGAAGCTAATATTTCTAGAGCTATGAAATTGCTCCAAGGAATTTTTATAGGGGAACCAGTATTCTCCGCCATCTTACAGGCTTAAGGAAAATCAAATGTTACCAAAAAATAATAATTTTAGAAAAAAACAAAATAAAATACATGAAAACTAACATCTCTGATATACACATGCTATTTTTTTATTTTTTATTGATAATGAACCTAATTTTCATGTTATGCCCTTACTTTGCATCAATATCATAACATAAAGATAACAATCAGTTGTTTATATAATCACTTCTATACAGATCTATATTTATATATAGAAATCACTTTTTCAAAATTAAAAACATAAACTTAAAATAATAAGTTAACAAATAAGTAAAACATATAATAAAGTAGTCAAGGCTCTAAACTAAAATAACAGTAACTAGTAACTTGAGGTTGTCTTCAGTTAACAGCAATGGCTGCAAAGATAGATTTGACTATACTCTGTAAATCTGGAAGTATGCAAGAAGTAGCCGATTAACGCACAAAAACCAATATGACCATACGGGGAAGTAAATTAGTCCCTATTTCTCAAATCATAACAACGTACTAAATCTTGACAAATATTCAAATTAATTTATTTACAATGTTTGTCCATGTGTTACCAACAATATTAGCCAAAAATAATACCAAAATTATGACGAATTCATGTAAAAATATATTAATACGCAGTGATTCGACCTTAATCAATCATTACTAGTCTCTTACACAATACAAAACCACCAGTTCCCAATGTTGTAGAATACAAGGGATATGCTCTGGATCTTGTAACAGAGTCTGATTGCTTGTTGCATACTTCCAAGGTTTACAGAGTATACAGGTACAACAATCTCTTTCTACGACTGAAGCAAAGAATTTATTGGACAATATTAACAAAAATCCATGATAGGAGTTGTATTTACAGGCAATGGGCCCTGCACTCTGGATGTTTGTATATATAATAAAGAATTGGTCTTCTATACTGAAACCAGTATAGAAGGTCAATGTTAAAATCACCCACTGGATATGACGATAAACAAAAATACATAGTGTGGTTGCATTTACAAGTAATGGGCCCTGCAATATGGATTTTTGTTATGCTGTCCAAAAATTGTTTGTTTCGCCTATAGCGACTTGTGTGTGAACAATAATATATTACCCCATCTTATAAAAAAACAACAGTCTTAGAGAGTTTATCACTGAGATTGGAGACAATTAGAAATGTGTTTAAACATACATCAAAATGCATAAGAAAAATACAAGAAATAGTAAGCACAAAATTGACTGAATCAAATAAGATATAACCAACTCTAATAAATAAGTCAGCCTGGTCTTAAAGTCACTAAATGTACAAAGGAGGACGGACTGATGAAAAGTAGGTTAGATTGAAAAATTCAAATTTTACCGGCCCTCTATCCAGTTTCTTTAAGGGAACAAACTCTTTGTAATTTTTTTTTAAATTCAGAAGCATGATTTAGCTGCAAAGAACAATGTTTCTAAGGTTATTATTGATAACATTTTTCAAAAACTATTGACTTCTTTTGCATTTATACATAATTATATAACCGACGTTGGACCAGACAGTGAAAAAGAATATACGAATGAATAAGAATAAGATACAAGCATACAGCCTCCCAATGGGGGACAAAAATCATCACTAAATAGGCAAGAATTGAGAATTTTCTTCATCCGCAAGTAAACAATCCCATTCACATGTGAGCCATAGATGCACAAGTCACATGTATGGCACGTGCTGCATCTCCTGAAGTAGTGCTGTGTTCAGCTATGCACATACTTATAAATTCACAAAGTGAAAAGACCCACCTACATAGTCACATCATAGTCACTGTCAAGGTACCTAAAGTCAATCTTTGAAATAAGCTCCCCGTTTCGTGGTTTTTTTACTCATTAACTCGTGTTGTCAAGTAGTACTCTGCACCGTACGCGACACACTGCAATTCACGCAGTTGCATGCGATAGGTTGTTCCTGCGATCGACACGCCACGTTCTTGTCACTGGGGAAAATTGACCAGTCAAAACGATCGTCATGCGTCAGCTGTGTCAGGTGATTTAAATTCTAGATTATGGGTACGCATGGACTGCGTAGAAGCACAATTGTTTGAATATTCTAGACGGGATTTTCAGGAAGCTTATTTATAAGATAGACTTTACAATACAAGGATACCACATTGCCTAGTCACTACATGACAGCATGATTAAAATGGCAGTGTAACTTAACTGACTGCCTGTATACAATGAATCATGTAATACATACTGTCTTTATTACTATGTATTATAGCAATTTCCCAAGATATAAAAGAAATACATTTTTTGTTTAGAATATGGTGCACACACTCATGCATTTCTGTTCAAGCCTATGTCTGCAACCCACACATGGTGGAAGCTCTCCCGGCAAGAGCCCAACAATTTTAGTTGTGGTTTAAAAACTGTAGCTCCACTCTAAAACAACCTGTATTTCTCAAAGCAAGACCTTAGAGCAAAAGTCACAATCAAATGTTTGGACTAGTTTGTTCAAGCGCCTCTAGTTTAGACACAATCCATGCAATATTTGGTGACATTTGAGTTGAAGACATCTCAATTGTTATGACTACAAAAAGAGAAAGACCAATTAGAATTTCATGTGACACACTCAATAACCCTTTAATACTCATGCATGCTTAAAGACAGTCTAAATCCAAATACGTCATGAAAAATTTCTGGTTCCCTCTGGGATTCGAACCCCTGACCCCCACTTTCCCGATCCAATGTCCAGCTATGCCAAGCCATCGAGCGTGGCCTTCCGGGCAGCAATTTCCTGACCATTTATATCCACCGTCTGTGACGTATTCGGACTGAGGCTAATTCTTGATTTCTTACTGTTTTACTGTAGTACTTGGTAGTACGTAGGAGGGTAAGGGTTCATCTGATTGGGCAAAAACTTACACTCACTGCAAGTCTATTACTGTGATAATGAATACAAGGGCTTGGGAGGGAGGGGTGAAATGTCATTTGAATTTGGGGAGAAGTTTAGGGCTCACTGCAATTGAATTGAAAACTTCAAGCTAAGGCGACAAAAAACACCCTGTTTTACGTGCCCAGCCGACCCTAAATTGAATTTTTTTAGCTTTGACAAAAATTTTGTTAGAAAATTTCTTGTAAAAATGTTTCATTTTTTCTCCTACTTTTTCAGATTTTTGGGTTGGTTTGGGCAAAAGAATTAATTTTTAAAGAAAAAATTCGACCCTATACTTGACCCGCCCGTAAAACAGGTTTTTTTTTCACCGCTTCATATGTCAAAAAGCAGGGCAAGAACAAAGCACATCAAAAGATTTTCAAGAATAGAAAAATGCAAGTAGAAAACATCGAAGATGTAACTTCCATACATATACACTCAATATCAAAATCTATTAATGCTAAACAAAGCATGGACGATTGAATACCACAGACAGACAGACTTTTGAAATATGATCTATAAGTCAACCTGTTCATAATATATAGTGGTCTGGGAAAAAAGGTTACATAGTGAATTCTACAAGCGACTTATAAGTTAATGTCTCATGTACTGTGATGTGAATTGCTAGAAATCTGTGAAATGATCAACATGCACGATACACATCGGTAAATACGTCCCCATTGACTTTACATGCAAAGTGGCCTGTCAATAAACGCCATTTTCTCGACTTAAAAGCGACTGGTTACCTTGTGCTTGGTCTCGATTGAAAGATAATGGACATATCTCTTCTACAAAATGAACAAAAATATATGGTCAAGGCAAAGTTTTCGAGATACGGCGCATCAAAGTCATGCGTCATTTTGAGTGCGCCCATGCCCATGGGGAAAATAGTGCAAGTGACAAGAAACCCTGTGTTCTCCAAAAGTCATAAAATTTCTTCAAAAATGATACAAACAAAATCATTACATCATGATTGATTAAATAAAAGTCCAATTAGCATGATAAACTGTAAAAATTTTGAGAAAAATAATATTTTCTACATACTCTGAAATTAATTTTAGGCAACAAGGGTCACTTTCTGCCTGCCAACAGGCATTCTCAATCTAGCAGACGACGCTGCACAATTTATTTACCGATGAGGTATCTGAAGGGTTTACAGTGATAAATTTCCCTAAGGCCACACAATGAGTTCTTGGACAATGAAAACAAAAATGTGCAGGGTAGGGACTGCATTTACAAACAATGGGGCCCTGCACTCTGGATTTCTGTTTATACTGTCCAATAAATTATTGTTCGGCCTATAGTGATGATGGAATCTACAGAAATCTCAAATATATATCATAGTTGACAACTTTCTTAACTAGAATAATACAAGCAACTTTCCCAATATGTAGTACATTTTCAATTATTTCAGGTTATTCTGTCTTTAACAAAAGATTAACTTAACTACTATCTCACTTTCCAAAAATTGGCAGTGTGGTTTATTTAGGAACAGTTTTCCTAGCAAATGTTTATATTTATCTTCTAGCAAAATCACTACTGTAACAAAGATTATACCTAAAAATGCAATCAAATATCAGCCCATAACTTGTACAGTGTGAATTTGTTGAATCATGATGTCATTTCAAACTACTGATCACCAGTAAAAAGATATACTGTAAAAGTAGACATTTTCGTGAGGTTTTTATTTTCGCGAATAAATCCTCAAACGCGAAAATAAAAACTCGCGAAATATAATGTCATTTATCGACCAATTAAAGTTTCTATCAAAATACGTAACAAGCAAAGCAGTGAATCTGTGCATGTAAAGGTGTTGAATTTGGAAGTTTAATCATCAGCCAGCTAAATCATGACCGATGTAGATGGTAAATGTGAGGCAAATATATCTCAAACCAATCACCGTGCCTGCCAAGATCATGTGATAGTGAAAAAAGTTGATAGTATAATGATATATTTGGCCTTTTAGTTGAAAGAAATGGTCTTGAGACACGTCAATCACTTTTGTAATCAACTTTCCACACTGTAAAATCTGCCGATAATTGGCGATGAATGTCAAATGAATGTTGTTAATGGCGACTTGGTAAGCTTACTCGTTGATATTATGCAACTCTATTTGGGTAATCGCAAAAATAAAAACTCGTGAAATGTCTGTTAGAGGCAAAATCACGAAAATATCTTGCGAAAATATAGACTTTTACAGTAGTCAACTTCAGGTGTGGAGTATCTTAGTGTTAATGTTGTCATGATTGTTGTTATGAAAGGATAAACATGCAGGTTCTGACAACGCCATCTTTTGATGTGGCAAGTCACATTTTAGAAAAAGAATATTCTAGTATTATTACCATACAAAAACAGCCTTGGCTTATCATCCATGGCAACTCAAACTCTATCAAACAGTTTCATTTCTAAAGGTACAAATCATGATTACAATAAAACTTCACCTATTTTCTATCAAGTAAGATAAATGAACATAAATAAATGCATGATGACAATTTCATTTGAAACATTTACTTTATACAGATTGAATAGGAAGCATACACAGTTCAGTACAAACGAAACCTCATTTTACACAAAACCACTGAGGCAAAAGATTTTAGTTGTGTTATCAGAATTTTGTGTTATCCAAATGAATTCACATAGAAAATCAATACTAGGGAACAAACAACCATTTTGTGTTTTTTGTGCTAACAGATTTTGTGTTAACGAGGTTCCACTGTATTCGATTAGTACTCCTATACATTCTGGTAACCTGATCTTAAGAGTCTTTAAGTTTGTTGACTAAATAAAAATTACAATCTTTGTGTCTAAACTCCACCCAGATATTTGATAAAACATAACTTTTGTTATATATTACTGATTAAAATGAAACAAACAGTATCATAAAGTTCAATTCATGAACCATAAATGCAACCTTTACAAACTTTCTGACTAGCCATAAAACCAAAGAAAATGACATGCAAAGATTGGAAATTTTTTCTGGGACACCCTGTATATATAGTGGAAGGTGATTTGAAAGGATAGAGATGATAGGTCTCTTACTGCTCCCTATTTGTAGCGTACAAAACTCACTATCAACCTCATACATACATAAAAAAGAGTTATAACTATAATATAGTAACAAAAGTGATTCTTAAGCATTCATAACATGATTCCATAATCAAAAAGACATGATAACAAAGGTATCAGGGACTGATTTCACAAACATGATTCAAATCTAAATTAATTGCCAAACCATTCCTAAATTGCAAGCAATAGATCATAATCTCCATCTTGAAGCTACCTACACACCGCGTTTACAACTATAAATTTGTGGGTATGCGTAATTAAAAATGTAAAATCACCTGATGGAGCTCACGTATGACAATTGTCATGACTGGTCAATTTTCCCCGGTGGAAAGAAATTGGTGTGACAATCACAGAACAACCAATAACATCTTACTGCGTAAAATTGCAGTGGGGCGCGTATGGCGCAGAGTGGTACTTGCCAACACGCATTGATGAGTAAATAACATGCAAAATGGGGAGCTCATTTTGAAGGTGGACTTTACATGTCACAATTTAGCAATAACAAATATTGTTTAACTGCCAAAACAAGGTTAAAAATAAAAATTTGAATTACCCATGATAAATTGTTCAGGTCATCTTTCAAGAAAGGGGAGCCTGATTACACTGTTGGGGGTAGAAATTGCATTGCGAGACACTCCCAGCAGTTTAGGCACACACCAATATCTTAAAGGGCATTGGTCAAGATTTCAACATTTTATTTGTGGATGATTTGTTACACTTCATGTGTTAGAAAATAACAGTCAATTTACCAGATATTGGGAAAATCTGAAAAGGCCAATTTTAAAAAATCAACTATACGGGGTAGTGTTTATCGCTGTTTTGATACAAAGGGTTTGACTTTGACAATGAAACTTTGCATGCTGTCATTATTATCGCTAATAAATGATGCAAAAATCTCAGAATGCTTGAGGACAAGTTTGGGGATGATGTAGAACTTGTCCAATGACCCTTTAACCATGATTAAAATATGGTCAAAAGAAGCCTAGGCCCGACTGGTTGCCAGATGCATGTCTAACAGAACTGAAGATGCTACTCTCAAGGGCAACTAGAATATGTGGTTATAATGCTTGCTGATAAAAATCCAGCAAAAGGATTCTTCCGCTTATTAGAGGATTGCTATGTAAAGACTGTATTAATTTATCAGAAATCATAATCACATCAAAATAATTTTAATGATCATACAGTGTGTCCCAGAATAAACCTTACAATCTTTGCGTGCAATTTTCATGGGTTTAACGGATAGTCAGAAAGAATGTAAAGATTGCATTTTATAGCCCATAAGTTGAACTTTTAGATACCGTTTGTTTCATTTCAATCAGTAGTATACAACAAAAGCTATGTTGTACCAAACTTTTGGGTGGATTTTTGTCTGGTCCAATTTCATGATTATTGGCCATAAAATGAGTCACCTTGGAAAACTTATCATATCTGTCTTTTTTTAAAATCAAATTTGTTCATTTTTTCAGCATAGATAAAAGAAAACATGTGCGTAGTAAATAAGTAAACATCGTTACGGTTGAGTAAACAGATCAATTACAATACTCAAATGAGCTTCATTCAAGGGGAACTTACAAACTTGTGAAATTGGACCAGCAAATTTTACATTCAATTATTTGACAAAGCATAACTTTTGTTGTACATTACTGATTGAAATGAAACAAACGGTATCTGTTCAATTCATGGGCTATAAAATGCAACATTTACATACTTTCGAGCTATCCGTTAAACCATGGAAATTGCACGCAAAGATTGTAAGGTTTATTCTGGGACACACTGTATACCTTTATTTTAAAAAAAATGACATTTATAAACAATTTTCTGACTTTTCATATGTTCACTGCCTGTTATGAAGGCCATTACCATGATAAACTTTGTGATAACAAAACTCTTCACTTTAAAAAAATCTTGAAAACCATTTATTGATAAACAGTCATACTTATGTCTAGTGACAAATATGGGTGATAACATGTTGGTGAAATTCGTCCCAGATCTATATAAATCTACATAAACACACTTGAGATGTAAATTGTTTTTTAAACACATGTATAAATTCATCACAGTTACATGACATGATGTGCACAAAGCATTTGATAAAAAAGAACATTTATAACAAAGTAACAAATAGAACTAACACTCCTTGAAGATCTCTCTTCAAATGGTTTACTGTTTGACGTAACCTCAAGATTCCTGTTGGTGAGCTAAAACGCAGTGAGTGTAAACGGTGTCCAGTCACAGCTGTTGTGCAAGCCGGCGGTAGCGTTGAAGCCATTCTTCTACCATTTGTCCAACGAGAACGGGGCGTCGTTTTCTGTGGAGTTGTTGAGCAACAAAAGTACCATTGGCAGTGTAGCAACAGTCCAGCCATTCGTTGAGTAGCCGCTCTTCAGTGCCCACCTGCAAATAGGGATTTGAAAAATAAACAACAATCCATATTGTAGGGCCCTTTACTTGTAAATGCAACCCCACAATGTATTTCTGTTTATCGTCATATCCAATGGGTGATTTTAACCAGGACCTTCTATAATGTTGTTTTCCCTCCATCCCTACCCTGACCCTTATTAAAAACAAACATCCAGAGTGCAGGGCCTCATTGTTTGTAAATGGAACCCATCCCATGGATTTTTGTTTAAATTGTCCAACAAATTCTTATTTTGCCTATAAGGGATTGAAAATAATTTCTGACCTGAAATCAATAATGGGGCAATCTATACGGAGTGCAAATCCAGATGAATGTGCATCTCCGTAAGCTGCTTTGCATGCAGTAGTCTGTGGCTACACAGGCGTCAGATCCAGATCTGCTGCACAGCACTTTGCGTACATGCATAAGCGGTCTATGGAGATGCGGATCACAGATCTGTATCTCGGAGATGCGCATGCATCTGGATCTGCGCTCCATGAAGATTGCCCCAATGACAACAAAGACGGTTGCCATTCCCACACGGTGTTCAAAATGAGTATTAACCCCCTATTTAAATTCCTGGCACAAGCTACAATTTTGGGACCAAGTATACTTTAGGTCCCATCGAAAATGTTAGGATTAGGGCCAGGGGGTTAGGGTTAAGGTATGTTTAGGGCTAGGGTAAGGGTATGTTTAGGGTCGGGTAATATTTAGTGAGTTAGGGTCGGGTCATGTTTAGTGAGTTAGGGTTGAATCATGGGTTAGCATCAACTTTTTGATGGGACCTAAATTTGTCATTTAAAAATTGAGAAGCTAAGATGTGACCCTTAGCTTTTCAACACAAAATTGCAACATCATATTCTGATATGTCATGCACCAAAGAATAATACCACCACTTCTAGTTCTGGGTGTCATACAAGGAATTTTTATAGGGGAACCTGTACTCGCCTCCATTTTGATTTCACCGCTGTGTAAATCATATGGGACAGCAGCCATCTTAGAATGTTGCTCATGGAGGGTTAGTTATTGTACCTCCGGCATTTTACGGCTCTGCGCGCCACCCTTAGAGAGTTTTTGCAACGGATTAGCGGGAAAATTGGCGTACTATGATCAGAGCAAATCGCAAAACATGTTACTTGAAAAGCAGACACGGTTTGCTCGTGAAACAAAATGCACATACTGTTAATGCGTCAAGTGAAGACTTACGCGATCTGCCTGGATATCGAGCCAAACTCCGAATATATCTGGAGGTACAATTACTCTGCTCCATGAGCAAAACAAGATGGCACTGGCAGTGTATCCCGATTCCCCTATAAAATTTCATTGGTACAATCACAGATGAACCTACCTCCAGAGGTGAGATGAAATGAACCGGCAGTATTTTACCCGAACTATCAGTCAGAGGTAGATAGACAATCTGTGTGTCATCGCTTGTGTCTAGATTGGCACCGGCTCCGAGGTTGTCATCTGATTCCGTTTCTAGAGGGACCAAAGCTGAGAAGTGACCGCGGGTATACCCTAGAGCTAATGGACTCTTCCAACAGAAGCTCTGCTCCCACAGTAGTGGCAAGTAGACACCTTGGGGATAAAAGAAAAACATAATAGAAGATGATTGATGTTGCGCTATATAGAGAAATATAAGTATATACAAACAACAAGAGCATGGGTTACACACAATTATACTGAGAAAGCAATAAACAAGTGTTTTCAGCTGAGCAACACTAGGCGAATTGCGGACAGCTATGGGAAGAGCATTCCACAGTGTTGGGCAGCATGCAAAAACAAAGAACCTGTCACCGTAGGTTTTGGTTTGGGAATAAGGCCAAAAAAAAAATATTGTTTGTTTGCCCTCCAGTTGAAAAATTAAAATTTTGGGTCGGTCGGTCGGTCGGTTAATCTTTTTTTTTTTAATATATTTTTTTTACTCTACACATATGATGTCATTCCATGGATTTTATCGTGAATACCAAGCAATGCAGGGCTTAATCATTATTTAGAGGAAATATGCATTTTATACAACTAAATGTGACTTCACACTGCTAAATTTTACGTTTTACATCAAAAATATTGAGTTTTCATATTTTACATGTTTGAAGAAAAAAAATAAACTAAAATCACGACCCAAATTTTTGGCATTTTTAGGGTCGGTCGCGGAGGGCAAACAAACATAATTTTTTTTTTGCCTAATAGAGACCAGGTTGCTCTCAGGACATACCTTGCCTGCCCTCAGTGTGCGAGATGGAATGTAAACACTAATGAGATCTTTCAAATATGATGGAGCAACACCATGGAATGCCTTGTAAGTGAGAAAGAGAATTTTGAACTGAAAACCAACAGAATTGGTCACAGAGGATTGGTGATCACACTTTTTTGCAAGAGAAATTAAGCGAGCGGCCATGTTTTGGAGATCCCTTGTAACTTGCTGATATAGTATACAATTAATTAAAGACTGGTTTAACATCTTCCAGATTTATCATAAGAAAGAAAGTTTAGTGCAATTGTCTTGCATGAAACATCAGTAGACGTTATCGGATTTGTAAGGTAAAGGAGACAGCATATATTTACAGAGGTTGGAGTGCCCATCTCTCTTTCCAAGTGATTAGGTCAGACTCCACTTTGAATTATATTTGCAGGGGGATCACCACACCTCCTACATGGTGAGTCTCGTTACCTTCCCAGCATTGAAAAGTGTCGGTACCCATTTGAAACCTGGGTGGATAGGAACACACGAGGGTAAGTATCTTGCTCAAGGATACTACACACGCCACTCACCAGATTCAAACCACAGGCATAAGAATGATTTTTCATGAAAATATCTGAATTTGGTAAAATTTAACCAAATAAGCACTAGTAAAATGGTTAAATAAAGCCCCTAATTATCTGAATTTGGATGATTTTGGATGACAAAATATCTGAAATCAGATAATTATCTGAAAATTCTCATGCCTGAAACCAACAATGCTTAATGCCCAATGATTAATATTTTTCATTGGCAGTGAATTCTGTGCTCTAATTAGCAATTTTGATGTGACCTAAGCTGCAAATGAGTCAGATGTTGGGATTGGATGTAAGAGGTTTTGGAAATAAGAGTCAATTAGTTTCTTCGCTCTTTGCTGGCAGAGTGATGAACTCTTTGGTGTTTAAAAAGAAATGAATTTGCATGGAGCTTCCATGCATTTGGATTGGAGACGGTGCTGTGACACTAGCTGCTTATGTAAACAGATTTAAATACTGTAAACGGGACCATTTTCGCGAGCAGAATGTTTTGCGAAACCTATTAATCACAAGCTTTTCGTGCGTTTTAAATTAGCGTTTTAAAACTTTATTATATAAGACCTGCACATAAAATGAATGAATTCGCAGGGTGTTATTTACGCGGTAAGATGTGATTTGCAAAATTAAACCCTCACGAAAATAACCTTGTTTACAGTATGTGGGCCACTCTGTGGATGTAATGAGTCAATTGCATTTTACCCCAACATTTAAGGATCTCCTAAACTTTTGGATGATTATACTAAGGAACAATTAAGTGCTTTAAGCCGACTCTTTAATTCAATAGTCCCCCAACCCCCTTCAGGGTTCCTGCACCTTCATTAAAAAAAAATTCCATGACTTTTCCATGACTTTATGATTAAAATTCATGACCTAAAATTCATTTAAAGCAATTCATATTATATGAATTGCTAAAAAAAATTCAATTCCAATTTTTTGGACTTGAGAAAGTCACGATAAAATAAAAATAAACATTTATTTCATTTAAATTTGTGTGATATAGGTTGATATTTTAATACAACTTTGAAGTTCAGTATTTTGAAATTCCATGACTTTTCCATGACTTTAGGGTCAATTTTACAAATTTCCATGACTTTCCAGGCCTGGAAAATGAAAAACAAATTTTCCATGACTTTTTCCAGGCCGCGGGAACCCTGCCCATAGAATAATGAAGTACCCAACTCATTATTTCTGAAAAAACATTTTCATTAATTTCAGCTTTCTCTGTTTAAAGGTGTATGCTCCTATTTCAACATGTGTTTAAAGTACTTTTAATTGACCTTGACCTCTGACATGCATTTTGTGAGGTTTAACCACTATGTCGCTTTTTGTTTTCTCTTTCTCTGCAAAACAAAGTATTTGACAACAAAAAATATACTACTTTCGGTTGAGCCCTGGGGGATGAGAATGTGATCTGAACCTACACCTTTAATAAGCATAAACAGGTAAACACTGATTAAAAAAAAACCTTGTGAATCAACTCATTAAGCCTTTATTTTATCAAATTAATTACATGCTTGATTGTTTTGAGTCATACAATGCTTCATTAAGACCTGCCCTTGACTCTACTCTGATAAAAATAGCTACATGAATACATGTATCTTGAAACGTCTTAGCAAAGTTTAATAACAATCTTAAAAGATTGTTATTAAGGGCTTTGAGCCTCACTAATTCCTGAAAACTATTTGAATTGTAATAAAGTAAAATATGCAAAAGTACACATGGCTACTTCAGAAATTAAAAGTACCATTATACAGGGTGTCCCAATAAAAATGCATCACTTTTGTTTTTGATCATATCTCAGGAACCGATAAATAAAAATGAAAACTGTTTTCATAATACCAATTTCATCAAGCAAAATTTGAGCAAAATTCATCGAGCCATTCTCGAGCAAACTAGAATTTTGTAAGAAGACTCAATTTTACTCCATTCCAATGGGGTTTACCACAGTATGTCATATTTATCAGTTAACAATGCACATCTTTGGTTACTAATGATCAATTTGCTTTAAACTTGCAAAGCAGGCACTAAAAGATCACAAAATATGGCATAGACACTAAAACATGATTTTGATATCTTTTTTAGCACTGAAAGTGGCACCGTAATTAAATGTGTAGGTTTATCTGTTTTGCAGCGTTAAATAAAAAGAAGAAGAAAAAGCAGTTCATGGTTTTTCAAGAAAACGTAACCAAGGCAGAGAGTGTTGAGCTTCTTTTTTATAAAAAAGAGAAAATCTGTATGACTGTCTCAACCTCTACAAGTGTTACAAATATAACATTGGCAACCTAATTATTCAAACAAAATAACAAAGCAGTAATTCACTTCCTTGTGAAAAGTGGAATGTCTGTTAGTCCATGATAGCTCACGTTGTATAATTTTGGTTCAGTTTTAAGTAAATTTCAAGCAACTCTGCCATTCACATGCCCACAATCAGTTTCCAGGTACCTTTGTTCTTATCATCATATTCCTGGTCCAATGCCACGTTCTAAATCCCGGACGACTATTAAAGGGAGTCGGTGTGGTCAGACAAGCTATCAAGTTTTAATCATGTTTAATTTATTAAAATCCTAAAATTTACTGTTGTTGTTGCTAATGTTGTCGTCGTTGTTGTTGTTTTGAAGTTGCTTTCCTGAAAAGGTGTTTATCCATGAATAAAATGAGTTTTCCATTTAGAGTAGACCTACTACTGTGGTAACGTGGTCATGTCAGATCGATGATAGTTGCAAATATGAGTTACTGTGGTAAACCCCATTGGAACGGGGTAAAACTGGGTCTTCTTACAAAATTCTAGTTTTCTCAAGAACGGCTCGATGGATTTTGCTCAAAATTTGCCTGATGAAAGACTAAACTACATTAATTGGCATTATGAAAAAAGTTTACATTTTTATTTATCGGTTCTTGAGATATGATCAAAAACAAAAGTGATGCATTTTTATTGGGACACCCTGTATAGAAGGCAAACATATTTCCATTAAATATATCAGAATTTTTAGGCTTAATCATTAGCAAAATCATATGAACTCTTTTTGAGAAACTCACCAAACACCAATTTTTTGCCAAATTTTGTGAAGAAACATACATATCCTTCCTAAAAATCTCTTCTTGAACAGGCCTAGGAAAAATAGTTTACAGCAAAACTCTTTACTTTACTCTAGCCCTATTCAGTGTAAAAGCCCAATGAATGACCTTAAATTTATATTTTGTTGACTCAATATCTCAGCTTATTTCTGAAAAATTCATTCATAACAGTGCAACAATCAGCAGCATTTAATGGGCAACCAAAATTGAGGAATTTATGCAGCATATTTGGCTCATAAAGCCAAAAAAGAAAGTTGTTGTGTTGCCGACCAACCCTAATTTTTTAAAGTATATCCCAAATATTAAAACCTCACCATTTCAGTAGAAAAACTCTTATTCAAAGGTTTATTAAGCATTATTGACATGATCCCTATAAAAGTAAATGCCCTTGAGGCATATTTATACCTTCAAGTTGAAGATAAGCAGCTGGTAAATCTCAGTTTATTTAAAACAAGTAGAACTCAGGTTTACACATAAAATATGTCCCCGTTTGACCTTCTTTGACCTTGAATGACCTCTGATGAACTTGTTGTGTGACCTTGACATTTTTTGGCGTCAACAATCGACCCCACCCTCTAAGTGCACCCACCAAGTTTCAGGAACGTGCGACCTTCTCTGAGAAAATGTAGGATATCCCTTAAGCACCCAAAGGTTACAAGAGAAAATCACAAAAATCGCCTAAGTCCAAATATGTCATAGACAGAGTTCCTATATGTGCACGAAATCGCTGCCTTGGTATAGGTGGACACCAGATTGGAATGTGAGAGGTCACTAATTTGAGCCCCGGTAAATACCACCAATTTTTGACACCCTTATTTCTGAGGAGATAGGCTGAGAACAAAAAGGGGTAGGTAGGAGGTTAGGGTTAACATTTGGGTTAACATTTTCATCACAGACAGACACACAGATGGATGGACACACGGACGGAGCCCATTTTATAGCCCCCTTTTCAAACTCGTTTGGCGGGGACAAAAAAAGACAGACCAATCGACTCAACATATCAATTTTGTTACTTGAGGTCAACACAACATTATATTTTTGGCCTAATTGTACGTCTATGGAGTATACAGCCTTGTGAGATGAGATACAAAACCAAACTATAGGCCAAGCAATAATTCTTTGGACAATGTAAACAAAAATCCAGTCCAGGGCTTGCATTAACAAACAATTGGGCCTTGTACTCTGGATTTTTGTTGAAACTGTCCAATAAATTATTGTTTGGCCTATATATCTTATGAACTAACAGTGGATACAGCTGGTTGCATACTTAAAAATTTACAGAGTATACAATCCCTTGGCCTACATCCTTACCATAATCAGTACCCATGACAGATGGATTACCCTACTTCACCTCTAACCATGTACACTTGATCAACACTAAATAGGCAGGAATTATGAGGCTTTTTTTCATCCGCAAGTAAATATAATCCCACTTACACGCTCGCCGTAGATACTGACGCGCAAGTCACACGTACAACGCACGCTGCGTCTCCTGCAATTGCGCTGTGTTCAGCTATGCGCACGCTTATCTGTATCAATTCATGGTGTGAAGAGGTCCGCCTATTTGGTGTTGACCAAGGTATAGTATTTGTACCACGATATATTACCATACCTTGAAAACGAGCATAGCCAATATTTTCACCCCTGAAACTCTTGATGAATTTCACCCCGTAGACAATGATGGGTCTTCGTAGGATGTGCGCCAGGGCAAATATATGGATCTGTTCTAGCGCTGCGCCAGGTTGACCCGCCAGACTCAGCATCAAGGTCCAGTCCTGAAGCCACTGCTCCTCATCTAGGCTGTAATGCATGGACTCGATCTGCATGGTCTCGTACTCTTTCCATCTGGTATAAAATCTGAAAAGGGAAAAAAGATTGTCAGTTTTCAATGTTTTCAGTTTGGTCTCGTACTCTTTCCATCTGGTATAAAATCTGAAAATCAGAAGAGAAAAAAGATTGACAGTTTTCAATGTTTTCAGTTTGAGTCTTAAATTTATGTAAAACAGTTGGTGTTAATAAATAAATAAATAAATAAATAAATAAATAAATATGACATATTTATAGAGGATAGCCTGATCAGTGTCCAGCACTGCTTTCCATTAGGGTTCTCTGTCAGATGGTCAGATTTATTTGGTAGTTTTAGTGCAGGAGGAAAACCGGAGCACCCGGAGAAAAACCTGCGGAAGCGAGTTTGGACTGGCAACCAATTGCACATACAGCTCCTAGACCGGGGTTAGAACCCGTGACAGTCCTGTGGGCTCATTGGTGCACTGCGAGGGAAGTACCGCTGCGCCACCTGCTTCCCCGTTGATCACAAATTTCAGTGTGTCAGATGCATCAAGCTAGTGGTTGGCATTTGTCCTGTACCTAATGTGATGTTTTTGTATACGCTGGGCGGGATTACTATTGATGATAATGTACTCAGAATTCCTGCACATGTAATGATGCAAACATTCCTTATTGGAGTTTCTTGGTGAGGACAGTACCTACCTATGTAAAACACTTCCCACATTGCTTGTAATACAAAGTCAAAAAATAGACTCATACTCCCCAACCACATCCCTTCAATTGCATACCTCTGAGCAACTTCGTTTAGACTTTCTCCTAGCTCTTCTGAGGACTGCGTCTGTATCAAACACTCCTCACGTGGCCTGTAATACTGAGTCAAGAAGACATTCTGTGCTCCCCACTCAAACCCCTTACCTCTGAGCACCTTCTTTTAGACTCTTTCCCAGAGCTCTTCTGAGGACTGCGTCTGTAACAAACACTCCCCACGTGGCCTGTAATACTTAGTCAAGCAAACACATGGTCCTCAAAGAGCCTTGAGGACTGGGTCTATATCAAACATTCCCCAAGTCCATTGTAATATTGAGGCAAGACGACATTTCATGCTCCAAACCAACACTCCTTACCTCTGAGCACCTTCGTTTAGACTCTCTCCTAGAGCTCTTCTGAGGACTGCGTCTGTATCAAACACTCCCCACGTGGCCTGTAATACTGAGTCCAGAAGACAGTCCCCAGCTGTGCGATTCCACAGGGCACATAGTCGACTACCAAGACGTTCAGTACCTTCCAGCCAGTTGATGATTGGAGATTCTTGCTCAAGTTCTGCATAAACATGAAGAAAAATAAAAAATCCAAAAATTTAGTTTATAAAATTATATATTTTTTTATTTCATTGTTATCCAGCAGAAGAACATCATAGAGGGCTATGGGAGTCCGTTTGGATTCTGCCTGATAGAGTTCTATTCAGTTGGTTTGAAATCTACAGTTTACGGGAATCTACCTTGACTCAAATGGATTATTCAAAGTCTGCCAATATGCATAGATTGATGTCCATTGATGCGCAGTCTTAATTTACACGTGCCATGCACAAAAATAGTGTGTGTAAAAGACTTGTGTGTCGATAGACATCGTAAGATGCATATCGACAGACTCTGAATAAACCAACTCAAAAGCAGTCAAGTTAGCTCAAACGGTTGGGCGCTCACTTGCGTCGTGTGGTGCGGAAGGTCCCGAGTTCGAACCCCGCTGGTGCCAAATGTTGAGTGTGCCCGAAGTTCCCTCGGACAAGGAACTAACTGCTAATTGTCTCATAGAAACCCATACGAAACTCGGGGAGCTGATCCGAGCAGCGATGGTGCGTATGTGGGCTGATCAAGGTTCAGCGCCCATGACAATTTCAGGATTTTGCCTCAAAATGAACTCTGACCTGTACTGGATCTACTTCTGCAAACATTCCTCCGTGTGGTAGCTATGATTTATGAAACAGGTTTGGTCCAGGTTGACCAATGGTTAAGGAGTTATGACCATGACCTCGAGTGTAGACACAAACAAAACAACCTTTAAGGGGGTACTCCATGTTGGAAGGGCTAAAAATAAAAACTGCATATTGAAGTGAAGAAAAAAAATTCCCTTTATATTGCTTTTTATTTGACATCAATCGGAGCTACGGTTCAAAAGTTATGGTCGAAAATGTTCCTTCACGACTTGAAATTTGTGATTCTATTTCTTATGTATTTTATTGTTTTCTCAAGCTGCGATATTTAATATTTTCTGCTTTAAAAATTAATATCTCCAAAACTAAATAAGATTTTGATCTCTTGTTTTCACTGTTATTTGTAACAATTCAAGTGTTAATTAACTAATTCATAAAACCTTGAAACAACATTTCTAAAATACACAAAATCTTAAAATACAGTGTTTCTAGACCAAATTGCCGATATCTCCAGATTGAAATTTAACGATATGTCATCTGTGTGATCAGGATATCTAAAAAAACGATTAATCCTAAAGTGATGGGGTAAAAGGCATATTAAAACATACAAATTGGACTATGAGCTGAACCTCAATTTTGTCACTTGCCCAATGGGAACTTAGGTTAAGGGGGGGGGGGGTCAATTGGTGTGCTGTTGGGAAAAATAATGATTTTTTTCCTTTCTTGACCAATGACCCCCCATAAATCAAGTTCCCATTGGGCAAGTGACAAAACTGTGGTTCAGCTCATAGTCCAATTTGTATGTTTTAATATGACTTTTACCATGGAGGTAATATACTAACGAAGGTATATTACCTCCATGCTTTTACCCCATCACTTTAGGATTGATCATTTTTTAGATAACCTGATCACAAGGATGATATATCGTAAAAATTCACTATTGAGATATCGGCAATTTAGTCTAGAAACACTGTATTTTAAGATTTTGTATATTTTAGAAATTTTGAGTTAACCAACTTTTGGAACCAATTTCAGGACTTAATTTTACACAACTCTTTTGATCTTACTGTGAGAGATGTAGTTTTGGGCTTAACTGACATTGATAAGGCCAGATATAACTTTATCATTCTCTACGCAAAATATTATATTTATATCTGTAAATGGAAGAAGTGCAAGCCAACATATAATGTTTTCATTAAAATGCTTTCGTCATATAAAGAGACTGAGAAATCGATAGCAGCCAAGAACAATAGGCTGGATAGATGGTTGGAAAAATGGAATATTGTTTTGCATGCTATAACTGTCTAGACACATAATTATCGCATTAGATATTCTTTGATTGTAACCTGTGCTTATCATCTACTGTATATTTATTTGCCTCTGAATTATTTATTGTGAAAAAAACCTGATTCAATAACTGGCAGAACTTCTTGTTCTGTCGAAAAAATAAAAAATAAAAAAAAATATTTTAGAAATATTGTTTCAAGATTTTATGATTTAGAAAATTAGCACTTGAATTGTTGCAAATAAAAGTGAAAACAAGAGATCAAAAACTTTTGCAGTTTTGGAGATATTAATTTAAAGCGGAAAATATTAAATATCGCAGCTTGAGAAAACAATAAAATACATGAGAAATAGAATCACAAATTTTGAGTCGTTAAGGAACATTTTGGACCATAACTTTTGAATCGAAGCTCCGATTGTCGTCAAATAAAGAGCAATAGAAAGGGAATTTTTTCCTTCACTTCAATTTGCAGTTTTTATTTTTAGCCTTTCCAACATGGAGTACCCCCCTTAAATTGTACAATCATATCAGAGAGTCAAACCTGATTCATGCGTACTTTACAGACAGGGGCGACGCCAGAGAGGGGCAACCGACAGATGAGTCTCAAAAGGTACACCCACTTTTTTTTACATGGCTTTTGAAATCTGTCACAAGCGCACAGACGACTATGACCTAATTTTCGATTTTTTAACATAAATTTGATACAAACTTACATTTTAAAACAATTTTTAACAACATTTCTACCATTTCTTACCTGCTCCTCTCTTTTCTTTTGCTTTATTTTATCACTTCCCTTTTTCGTAACTTTTTTTAAAAATTTTTCTGGAAATCCTTTTCCTTTTAGGGGGAATTGCTTCCCCTTCCTGCCCCTACCCCATGGCGCCACCCCTGGTTACAGACACAATATCCAACCTACACTCGAAGACCAAGATGCTGTTATCGTACAAATCTAACTGCACCTACATATACTGTGTTTTGTGTGAAATAATTTGCAACACAAATGTTTAAATTGACAGATTCGCTAATACTACGCCACAACATCTTCAGTGTTTCTAAAGGATTACCATATGTGACTTCCTATTCTGTTCATTATTCACATATATTCACATGAATCTTGTCACCACATGACAGGCCCGGGGGGTCATTATTGCGTCAAATTACATCATGGGACAAAATATAGGGGTAGTTCTAACAGCTAGTGTCAAAATTGAATGTCCCTCTGTTTATTTGCTGATGCCATATCGTATTGATGAGTGATCAAGCTGCCATGCCAAGCAACAGTCATTCCCATGATCATTAGTGTACCAACAATGATTAATCACTTGTTGTAATTAGCTGATTACTACACGCTGATTAACCAGAAGGTGGTTACTTGCATAGTAAAGTGATTAACCAAAAGGGGTTACTTGCATAGTAAAGGTATAATACCAGGAATAATATGGATATGTGCCACTCTATAGAGTTAGTTTTACAGAAAAAATCCCTAACATGGTTCCTGTTTTTGGTCTCCCAAATCCTACACGTGAAAACATGAAATTATTTAATCACATGTAAAATTAAGATAAAATTTTTAGAGACTCTCAACTTGTGAAAATGTATAAACATGGATACAAAATGACCCAAAAATGAGTATGGGTTCCAAGGCCTGAGCGAGCTGCGCATACCCGTCCAAACCAAATTTAAGTACCCTTCCTCCAGAGGATTGATTAATGCCTTTATAATGGTGATGTTAATCAAACAGTCACTTGGGACTGCATTCAACTGAACCATACACATTTTTTCTTTGATAGACACCAAAGCCTTCCCCTCAATAGCTCTCAATTGCTTTACCCAAACACATTGGGAAACTGTTTGGGAAGTGACAATTTCCTGGTGGCTGCATTATAAAAAGCTGTTCAGCGAATACAGCTTTTGGTGTGAATGGTTTAAAAGGTTATAACAAATGCACCGTAACCTTCACAGATTGTTCATTTGCAACGATTTATTTTCTGAACAGGTCTCTGGGAATTTTTTTTGTACGGGTACATGTATGTGCCTGCCTGACTTTGAAAAACCGACCATCTCTATACCTATTTTGGCTCAAAATCCCACCCATCAATATACCAATTTATAATGGAAAAGTGGGTGCTTTTTTTGCAAATTTTTCCCCAAAGCGTCCAATTTATGGAAAATGGGTGCTTTAAATTTCATCTAAGACGAAAACTACCCGATCACTACACCAAAAATCTACACCAAAAATCTATGAAAACCTACCCCAAAAGGCATGTACATATACGTATACCTTGTCAATGTAAGTAACTGCCCCTAGGCCTCCCCCCACCCCCTGAACTGGTCACAATATTTAATCAATTTAAGGTACCATGAATGCTAACATTCACGGTTTCTTGATTGATCAACATTTAACCACTAGAAAATGCTTAGCCTTCAGAGCAGGATCCTGGTGCGCCTGGCAAGTATAGAATACTGACATCACATTTTGAAAGGGAGGTATAAAATTTGAAGCCGACTCAAATTCTTACAGGTTCTGGTTGCATGTATAATGATGTATGCTAAACAGTAGCGTAGCCAGGGTGGGGTCAAGCGGGTGGTTGGGGCATACAACATTTTTTGTGGGGAAATTGGGACAAAAAGAAAAGAAAGGGACAAAAAGAAATATGATCGGGAAACATAACAATAATCATGAAGAAAAGGACCAATGAAACCTTTTAAATTTGTCCCAAAATTACCTTATGTACCTGCAGATTGCAACTTTTGTCCCTTTTGGGGCTTTTTCTTGTCTGAACAACATTTTTTTTTTTTTTGGGGGGGGGGGTAAACATTTCCCAATACTACTAAGAATGTTTTTTTTTTTTTTAGACGGATTATGGTCCTTCCCAAATAAAATTGATTTTCAAAGGCATATCTCACATGTCAGAAATATCGGGAAGAAACGTGCTTGCCATCGAGGCGTAATCTGTTTGCCCCTCCTGACCAAAATGTCTGGCTACACCACTGACGCTAAATGCTCTCCTTGAATGTGATTGAGGCGAGCTTTCTAAACTGCTGACATTTTCAATTGGGCCTTCACAAATTTCTGCACACCCCCGTCTAAAGTAAATCTAAGTACATTGTACATCCAATCCCTTGGGAAACCTAGACATTGGAATAATATTGAACTTTACATAGCCTAGTCCCAATGTGTGAACAAAGGTCTACAACAGGAAATACAGGCCAGGCAGATATGAAGTATGTCATGCTAAATTATGGATACATGTATGTCTAGTAGGGGGTACTTGCATTAAGTACGTATACGTTTAGTATACGTGCCTGCCTTTTGGGGTGGTTTTTCACAGTTTTTTGTATAGCGTTAAGGTGGTTTTCGTCGCAGTTGAATGCGCCCAATTTTTAACAAGATGGTTAGCAAACCAGTAGTCTCGTCGGCTGCATCGAATGCCTGCTACATCATCCTCAGATGATCTTGGGTCAATTTTTTGATCTTGAATCAATGGACTTTGGCTTGTGTTACATACACATTGAAAGTACTATTTGTTTCCAGCCAAACGTCCCCTTAAAATTTAGGACAAGTGCAGGTTTTGTGAACATGACCCGGATAACATGAGAAAATTTGCAAATTAAGTACTTGTTCAGCATTTATGATTGAGGAAAAAGCACCAAATATTAGTACAGTTGGGTTTTGTTTTTTTGTCAAAATTGGTATACCAATGGGTGGGTTTTGAGCCAAAAGTAGTATATAGAGATGGGTCATATTGTCAAGTCGGCAAGGCACATCCCTGTACAAAATTTGGTTTTTTTGAAGACTCTTTTTTTTTGGCCCTTGGGAGAGGCCTGAGTCACTTATGTAAACACCAAGAATTGTAAATTTTCTCAAAAAATAACAAAGACTTTGTTTAAAAATATGATGGCCAAAGTTGAGCCAAATTTCTACACAAATAACAACTTCCAGCACAAATTTGTG
>JXSR01S044068.1:66894-85345 GCA_000969725.1 Ophiothrix spiculata | reverse complement strand
AATTTTTCCACGGGAGGGCAAACAAACAATATTTTTTTTGGCCTAAGCATTAAGTCTGATTGTTTTTACCCCATTACCAACTTTTGAAATCCAACAAATTTGACCTTTGGCTGCTTTGATTGCTGGTTCATGACTAACATTTTGACATCTTAGCTTCCTACATTGGAAATTGGACAGATGATAAGTTAGAAAATGTAGCCTTTCTTTGACCTCTGAAGGACATGTCAGATGAAGCATTCACTGAGGTTACTTCTGATCACTTGCTCCGTACTAACCGTTGAAACCTTTTGAAATCCTTCAAAGCTGATGATAAGAGTGCGATCACATAGAAGTATACTGTATTCGCATACTGTATTCGCATTATATACTCCTGGGAGAGGCGCTCATATTTGAAATTGACGGGGGGTTTCCCTATCACTAAACACAAGAGTGCCACCCCAGGAGCGTATAGCCAATAACGTATACCATATACCCATGCGTATACTTATGTGATCGCAGCCTTAGGTCAGTGTGGACACTTTCAATTGCTGTTTCAAGTTGCTTTTGTGAGATAGTAGCCCTAATATATGCTCCAGGAGCATATGCTCCTGGAGCAAATGCTCCAAGAGCACATGTGACTTAAAACATTTTTGGTTGAAGTATATGCTCCAGGAGCATGTTCGACTTTAAATGCTCCTGGAGCATATTTGACAAACATGCTCAAAATACTCAAAATACTTGCTTCTAAGTCGTTTATGTTCCTGAAGCATGTTCTAAGTCCAACATGCTTATTTATAAGCTCCAAGATCATTTTTTGTAGCCATTTCTAAGTCAAACATGCTCCTGGAGCATATTTGTCAAATATGCTCCTGGAGCATAATGAATCAAATATGCTCCTGGAGCATATATTTCAACTGAAAATATTCTAAGTCCAATATGCTCCTGGAGCACATGCTCCTGGAGCATATATTAGGGCTACTATCTCACAAAAGCTTTCAAGACCACCATTTTGTTACTTTTTCAAATCTGGGAAAGTTGAAAAGTTAACCTTCTTTAACTTTTGACCCTTGAACACTGGACACTTTTAAAAGCTGTTTAATGACCATGCTTCTGAAATTTGACAAAGGTGATCCTATGATCCCTTGAGGATAGGTAAGGTCTACTGCTTCTTGATGGCTGGTGCAAGACTAACACTAACATTTTGACACCTTTTTGAAATTTGACCTTTGACCGCTGAATGAAAGGTCAGGCAAGGAGGTCACATTAGGCACTTGACTACTGGTTCCAGACCTACAGTTTGACTTTTTAAATAATAATAAAAAATGTTGAATATTTAACATTCTTTGACCTTGACTCCTGCAGTCTCCATGGACACTTTTGTTTATTTGTTCAAGACCAACATTTTGGCTTTGCCAAGAATTAAGGATCAAATCACCTTATTTTGTATCAAATATAACTGGTTCTTCTTGTGATGCCTTGGGTCTTCTTCAATTTTATACAAGTGTGCTGAGAGTCAGATTCACTGAATATCATTTCAAACACATTTTCTCCTATTACTTCACCATAGTTTTATCACACGACTATGGCCAAATTTAAAAAGAAAAGTGGGGTAAGTACGATATAGACTAGTTGGACAAATAGTAGTTATACCAGTGTCAACCTAAAGATACTTACAATACGATACATTAGTAGTTTCATTTGATGGCTTGCAGCCCTGGGGGACTATCCATTACATCCCAGTCTCCAGTGACCAAATGCTAAATCTAAGGCTTGGTGTCCAAAGACATTCGCTCGGCCGAATGACATTCGCTCTTGATATTCGCTCTGACTTATTCGCTGAAACGTGAAGTGTAGCAATCTGAAGTGTAGCGAATGTCATGAAATTTTTTAAGCGAATGACGCTTCCCGTTGGAGCGAAGTTTTCTTGGTAGGGTGAGCGAATGTCTCTTGATGCCAAGCCTAAGGGCCATTTTAGCTGTCACTTTGACATGTGTATAGCTGCACCAAAGGGCCACCTCTTTGCAGTTCAGTATTTGTGATGCAGGAGAGCTCATTAAAATTGACAAAGTTTTCATAAATATCCCAAAATTCAATCTAATTTAACTTCAACATATCAAGGCTAGGGTTTTGCCACGAGGTTGTATCTTTGTAATAGCAATCCCAAAGATTTCAAGAACTTGTGCTTCTTTCCAGACAAATGATCTTCTGTAATCATTCATCTTGAAAAGACTATCAACTCCTGTTTGTTCTTTCAAGATTATTTTGAATGTGTTCTTCGTCATGGATTAGATAATTGCAATAAGTGTGCAGGGTACTCTCAAAGTATCAATACATTGAGGTCAAATCAGATTTCATATTGGGTTTTCTGTTGCTGTACGTAATTGTTTATAGCAAAAAGTTACCCATATTTTTGCAATTTGTCATCGCAAAAAACATGAGAGACAGATCTGAAACAAGCATAAGATGGTATCTTTTTCAATAATAGAGCACATTCCGTGAAATTCAGGTGTTGATTTTGTTGCCAAGAATATCTGCACAGTTTAGACAACCTACCTCTTGTCAGTCACCAAGAAATATTCCAAAAGGTGTCAATTTATTAAAAGGGTTCCTGATGATTAATATGGGGGAGCGGGTTAGCGCAGCGGTAGTTCCCACACTTTGCACCAGTAAGGTCCCGGGTTTGATTCCCGCGCCTGGTGCTTTATGTGGATTCGGTCCATGCTCGCTTCCGCAGGTTTTTCTCCGGGTACTCCGATCTTCCTCCTGCATCAAAAACTGAATTAACAAACATCTTGGACCCCTGTTGAAGATAATATCCCTTTAGCTTACTTGGTACCAAATAAGTACCAAGTTGGGTTTCTTTGGCCAAAGCTAGTCCATCTAGATGGACCTTTCAAGCAGTTTGCTTGCAAGGTCCATCTAGATGGACTAGGCGAAATCCTAAACAAGATGATGATATTTTGTTTTTTAATTTCCTTGTGACATGTCAGCATTTTGGGTAGAGGGGAGAGAGTTGCTTATTACAACTTGCTGTGATAAATTTGTGTCCTCTGTCCTGAGATTGCAACTTACAAGTACATTTTAGTTTTCAATAGGCTAGAATTTGATAGATATTAATGCAGTTGTCATTGCCAAAAGATTGACAGCACTTTCAATATGTTGAAAATGACCACATCAATAACAAAAAAATGCTCTCATTTGAGTAATCCAGAAAACGGCCATTTTTTAAATTTTGGATACATCCATGCTTAGGCTATGACATCACAAAATTCATTCATGTTTTTGTAATAAGCAGAGTGTTATACTATACATCATCTGTCATTTTACCATCTATTTGGCATACTGTCACAAACAAATTACTCAAAACTGAGCCTGTGGATGTCTACAAATTAATTATGCATAGGAATGGCAGATAGAAATTCCAGCTCTAATTCAGTTCATGGAGTTTTTTTCTATTGAAACATACATAGTGACACTCACTCCTTAAAGGTGTAGGTTCCTAATTTAACTTAAGATGTGTATAATTTACTTTAGATTGATTGACCTTGACCTCTGAAATGCATTGTGCAAGGTTTCAACCTTAGCTTGTGCCTTGTTTTCTCTTGAGGCAAAAGAAAGTATGCATCCATGGGGATGAGGCTGTTATGTAAATGCAACAGAAATGGAAAAAAGTATACCAATTCATTTTACATTTTGTGCTATATCTCCACAACTATAAAGAATTTTGAGGTGAACTTCTAAAAGATGATAGATGATTTGTATGCAGAAAAATATCCAGGGCTTTCATTTGGCATCAAAAATATACTACTTCCAGTTGAGCATGGGGGAATTAGAATGTGATCGGAATCTACACATTTAAGAGTGGTTGATGCCAGTGTAGCCAGCATCCACTATATTGTTTGCTCATTGAAACACACTATATGAAGATATGCAGACCAGTATATGTTTTGTTCTTGCTCTTTCAGCTTCAGTCACAAGATTTTGATGATTTATTCACTAGAGTTTATTCCATTAATTCGCAATATGTGCATTCATTATCAAAATGTTCAAAACAAAATATACTGAAAAGAGCGTCAGCGATTTTTAACCAAGCTTTACTTTTTTGTGTAGTCAATTTGATTGTAGTTTTATCATAACAGTTGGGATGCAATTTGAGATAACCAGTCACATGTTGAAACACTCTAATTTTAGTTTTTGACCCGCCACACCCACCTAAATATTAACGTTTCAACACTATATCCAAACACACATGTAAAAGTCTCATAGGCATCAGGCTAGTTAATTATTGATGAGCTCAATATCTCCACTGCAAGAGTTTGCTGGCAAAATTTTCAAAGCAATGTGCAGTAAATTAATTTAAGGTGTTTTTATACGCAGAAGGGTGTAATAGATTCTTGAGAAGCTGAAATCTATAAAAATCATGACCAAGATCATATACAGAGCAACATTCGGATTTAATCGCTTCTTCTTTCCAATCCAAAACTTTGATTACCCAGAAACCATTGAATTAAAGGGACTCTTATTATTGAAGAAATCTGAGATGGAACTACAATGACCTAGATCGATAAGACTGACTGTTCACGATATCACTGTCTACCCATGTGGAAAAATGAAGTTTTGGCATCATGCCTCATGTGGAAAACCGCAACAGACACTCTGAAAGCAGCGTAGAGCTCCATTATAAGGCACCCTCAGAATTGTGTTGTTACAGATTCACTTGACTTGCATCAGTCCTGATAACACACCCGTTTTCATCATGATTAGTACATTCAATGTCCATTGTCTGTTTGTTTGTTTGTTTGTCCATTATGCATTGCTTGTTTTACATTAATTCACGCTAACCTCATATTCCATGCATGCCTGCATGTATTGGATATGTAGTTGTGTAATATGATATTGTGTGATTTGTATACTGGAATAACATTTTTATTACGAGATGGAAACTTCAGACGATTTTTTTATTGGTTGTCACAATAAATTTAAATGATCACAGATCAGAAAGAAAAGCTAGTGATCCAAATTATCTCAAACCATTTAAATTATGGTTTTTAGTTTTGCTACTTGAAGGAAATCAGGAGAGTGGTGGTCAAAGGTCATCGGTGTTATTTTCTGTATTTTCAGGTAGACAAGCTATATTTGAGCACACCACAGACATACAAAACAAGTTCTCCACTACATACATTATGCACCTGGTTTAATTGCAACACAAAGGACATAAAGGCTAATGGCTCCAGAATATTCACAGCTGGCTCTTTACATGTTTCAGATTTTCATTCATTAGCCTTTGTATGTTTTGAAACATTGGTTTCAAGCAGATATTCAGGGAAGTGGGTTATAGCGCAGCAGTATTTCCCTCGCTTAGCACCAATGAGTCCCGGGTTCAATTCCTAATTCTCTGCGCTGTATGTGCATTTGGTTTTCAATCCATGCTCGATTCCACAGGTTCTTCTCTGGGCACTCTGGTCTTCCCCCTGCATCTAAAACTGATTAAAGAAAGACCTTGGACCCCAATGGAAATAAGCTTCAATAGAGGCTATCTTGGGTTATCCTTGGCAATTAGCCCAAATAATTCTTTCTTTCTTGAAATACACAACAAGGTTGAGATTGAAACCAGGTTAGAACTTCAGTTATAAGACACCCTTGTATTTGTGTTTGTACAATTTCTCTTGACTTGCATCAAATCTAAGACGGCGCCAGTTTTAATGTTCAATACATCTGATTAATATTTCATTTTATATGTTTGTCAGTTACCTCATATTTCATGGCATGCCTGCATGTATTAGATATACATGTACAGCTGTTTGATATGATAAATAAATTTGTTTACTGGAATAAATTGTTTATCAGAGGTAGGCACTTTAGACGATTCTTTAATCAGTTGTCGCATTATTTTAAATGGTCACAGAATGAAAGCTAGTGATTCAAAGAGTCCAAAACTGTTTGAAGTTTCCAACACGCTCCTCAATTGCAGAGTCATTAAGGTTTTCAGTATTGGTCTAGACTAGGGTCATCACTTTAATATTTCCAGACAGACAGGCTATTGAGCATACCACAGATATACGAAACAAGTTATCCACTGAATACACAATACATGCTTGGTTTAATTGTAATTTGTTCTGGATGACTAATAAAGAAAAGTGAATTCTTAAGAAATACCTATCAAATAACTTGCAACACTAAGCTCATAATGCCTAATGCCTACACCAGTTAATGCTCTTTACACAACAAAACATTTACAACTGGCTCATAGTGCAGATATTTAACTGTTAAATTTTGTTTCAGATTTTCAATCATTAGTCGCTCTATGTTTTAAAAAAAATTCAAACAGATATACAAAAAATGTTTGAATACATATACTATACAGGATGAGTCAAATTAAAGTGTAATCAACGGATGATTTTTTTACAGGAGATCTTTAATTATACTTGATTGAATAGCAAATTTAATCAGCTTTCATGAGAATTTCAGTTTGTTGAAATTGACCGATGCATTAAAAAGTAAAAGTTGTTTAAGTAAAGATACCAAATTTTTATGTAAAACAAAATTTGCTTTAACATGAACACTTTACTGTACAGCAGTGGGTAGTATCTTATTGATTGTGCATTGATGTCTGTTGTATCTCTTTTCAGTTTGTGTATAATGTCAGGCTGAGCTCTTCAATGTGAATGAAAGGCTTAAATATACTTTGATCAACACTAAATAGGCGGGAATTATGAGGCTTTTCTTCATCCGCAAGTAAACATAGTCCCAGTTACACGCGCCGTAGATACTGATGCACGAGTCACACGTACAACGCGTGCTGCGTATCCTGCAGGTATGCTGTGTCCAGGCTACGCACGCACTTATCTGTATCAATTCACGATGTGAAGAGCCCGCCTATTTGGTGTTGATCAAAGTATAGTATGATCCCAAAGCTTGAGATAGCCTCGTTCATAAAGATTCAACTTATTTTTTGTCACCGCAAAGGGAAAAGAAGTTAGTGAAATGCAAAACCATCACAAACAGAATTTGTAATGAATTGACGATGGATTTTAGTTTTCAAGAGCTTTTGCAATCATCACAAAATGCTGTGTTAGTAAAATCTGCCCAAGTGTCCAGATTTTATGACAGATGCACAATCAGATGAATAGACCAAAGGAGATATAAGCACAGACTTTAATCAGGGGTGTGAGAGTCAGCTTTTAAGCTGATTTCAGCTTTTTAATGCCTTCAAAGGAGTCCTTATTTGAGCTTTTTCTTTCATTTTCAGCCTGTTTTTGGCATTTTGTAACTATTTTCAGCTTTTTTTATCACCTGACTCTCACACCCCTGTTTATTAATGTTATTTATGCTGTACCTTTTGCCAGTCACACATTACTTACCATGAGGGATTTTTACCCAACACATTTATGCACTCTACCGATATGTTTTTAAATTGCAGGAACATAAATGATATTACTACATGTAATTGTGGTTGTTTAGCACAATGGTCTGCACCCATAGGGTAAAAATGATTTTAATGGCTCCTCTTTGGCACTTTGTCTTTAACTGATACTCTAATATCATAAAATCATGTTATTTGTTGTTTTCTGTAGGCAAGAGAACCTAAGGCAGCTATCCCTTTATCAGAATTGAATGCTGTATTTGTACCTGATAAAATAGGCAACCCCAATGGAATGCAGTTGTGTTATGTCAAGGATGGACAAACTAGGAATATATACCTGTACACTGATGATGGGAAGGTAAGACAATATAACATATTTGGACTATATATAACTTGAAAAGGATCACTATCCAAATCCTCTACCAAGGACTGAATTTTAACTCGAGTCATTGGGGATTGAGTTAAGAATGAAAATCGTTATGTCCGGTACTCCAGAAAGTTATTTAGCTAAATCATTGTTTTATTTCTCGTCAGCAGAACGGCTCATTGAACTGTTCCGCTTGAAAGCTATAACGGTGCGTATCATTCCTGGAGAGTTGATGTTCAGTTAAAACTGTGTTTAGCTAAACACCTTTTTGGAATACGGGCCTTAGTGTTCAGTTTAAACAGTGGTTAAGCTAAACACCTTTCTGGAATACGGGCCTTTATATCTAGCTATTTCAAACTTACAAAGTACAACACACAACAAACTGGATGTTAGGCCTATATGAATAGGAATAGTTCAAATCTTGGTAAAGGTACGGATATTAATCATCGATGGTTATGTCGAAGATGAAAAACTCTTGGACTATTTTATTGTATGCTAATGAAGACAAAGTAACAAGCCAGCTTTAAATATCAGTGCATCGAATATATAGTTAGGAGCCACTTCACGGCGGTTGTCTGTCAGTTCTATACTTTGATCAACACTAAATAGGCGGGAATTATGAGGCTTTTCTTCATTCGCAAGTAAACATAATCCCAATTACACGCGTGTCATGATATTGATGCGCGACTCACACGTAATACGCGCGCTGCGTCCTCATGCAGTTGTACTGTGTTCAGGTACGCACACGCTTATCATTGCTTATCTGTATCAATTCACGATGTGAAGAGGCCCGCCTATTTGGTGTTGATCAAAGTATAGCTGGTTATCTAACTGCCAGTTGAGTTTTGAAGCAGTGCAGCCCCTTTTTTAAATTAAGTTTCGGATGGACATCAAAGAACTTCAACAGGAGAATCGCTCCTCACCACCATATTGATTTGACCGCCGTGTAAATGCTATGGGATGTCAACCATTTTGGATTGTGAGGGCGAGTTACCATCCGACATTTTACGACATGTGCTACACTTCGAGACTTAGAAGCAGAAACAAAATTGGCGTATCTAGCTCACAGCGGGTCGCAATAGACACTGCTGAACACACAGACATGATTTACACATGAAACAGAATGCACATGCTGTCTATGTTTCAAGTGAAGATTTGCGCTATCTACCAAGCAATCGGACCTGGGGCCGATTTCACTAACATTTAGCGATGGTCGCTAACCCCGTTTTGATCGCTAAACTCCAAAAACGATCGCTAATACCCGCTAGTTAGCGATCGTTTTTTGGAGTTAAGCGATCAAAACGGGGTTAGCGACCATCGCTAAATGTTAGTGAAATCGGCCCCTGTTCCGAAAAAAAAAATCTGAAGGTACAATAACTCTGCTCCATGAGCGACAACAAGATGGCAATGAGCACTGGTTCTCGTTTTTAAGTTCTTTGATGGGCATGTACCTCTCTGTATGTTGACAATAGACAAAACTAGGAAAAGTACATGTTTTCTTGATTTGTGTCAAGTTGTAATATTCATGCAGCTCTGCTGTACAAAGTTAAAAGACAGCATGTGCAAATATAAAACAAAGTGATACTTCCTTTAAGCGTTTAATCTCAGGTATGCCAAGTGCATATCCCACTTTTACCCATTTTGAGCTTATATTTTGGTCAAAATTACAGTGGTCTTCATGCATGGTACACTTGTCAAACCTTTTAACACCTGTGGAATTATTTCCTTGTCCTTACAGGATATAGTGGAGTGGTACAACGCCATCCGCTGCGCCAATTACAACCGCCTGAAGGTGGCGTACCCAGGGGCTAGTGACGAGGAGGTAAGTACATTTAGCAGGGTTTATACTTAGGCCAAAAAAAAAAAAATTGTTTGTTTGTCCTCGCCCGACCGACTGTCAAAATTTGGCCCGACCGTGTGCTTTATAATTTTTTTTTATTTTCAAACTCTTATTTGAGGATTTTTAATGCTAAAAGATATAAAAATTCACTAATAAAAAGTGTTCTCGTAAGTTAAGTTTATTTCTTGTTCAATTTTCCAATTCTTTAAGGTAAGTTTCATGTACATTTATAAAAAAAAAAAAAAATCCGACCTACCGACCCCACCTTTTCAGAGGCCGTTATGGACAAACAAACAATATTGTTGGGCCTTATATTGGACTATGTCATGATCATTAACTCTTTCACTCCGGAATAAAATTTTCACCATTTGTCCTATTTTGACGGAAAGCCGCTCTGAGCGGCTCACAGACACCTCACTTTATGATAGCATATGATAATTGTAAGCTATTGTATAGAGCCAGGGTTGTTCTCTTTGCTAATAAAATGATGCTAGATAGCTCTTTGTTCCAACTGCTTGCTGGGTTTTTTTAGAGCTATTTGAAAATATTGCGACGAACAAGGAAATTCCGGCCAATCATGCAAGCTTTTGCGACGGCTTGCCAGAGTGAAAGAGTTAATGTTGAAATAGATACCTGTTTAGAGTCAAATTTGAAAGTAGGCCTTTGCTTGTGAGGTTATCACAACCTCTTCAATCAATGTTTTGTGAATCTCTCTTAGTCACGTAATAGCACCGAGATGTCACTATTATCGTACATTCATACACTTCGCATATCATGGAGCCAATCAGAAGGAAAGAATATGTAAAGTACGTGGAGTGTACTGAAAATCCACAATGCACTCGTGTGTGTTGCAGTCCAGTTTGCGTGATGGGCATTTAATGCGTATGAATGTTGCATTGTGTTTGTCGGGATATGATTTATTTAGTTAAGCTCTAATTTTTATTGGCATATAAAAGCCTAATATATTTTCACAAAAGCTGCAATATTATTTTTCTGTCATGTATGAATTAGATTAATAAAATTTGCATTCCATTAAGCTTGTAAAATTAAACAAAATCAATGTGGTAAATTTTGATTGCTGTCTAATTCACTCCGCCCCTAAGGACCTCATGAATGGGACTCATCAAAATTGACAGTGTGTGCATTTATTTTGTCTCATTTTACTCGCAACATGAAATGCACAATTTATTAACCTATAAGGAATGATATAGGATATATTTACCGACCACTAACTTCATTCAAGTTTGAATGGAGCAGGTTACACATAATCGGATGTATTGTCAATATAATAGATGTTATTGACAGCAAAATATTACTTTTCTAGTCACAGTATATATTATTATAACGCATTTATATAGCGCTCTACAAAGAAACACAGCGCTTCACAAAATCATGAGAAAACAACACACAAAATACAATCAACGAACAAGCAAAAACAAAACCAGAATTATATATGAGAAAACCAAGTCATAACTGAGGCGGATATAAATGGGCCTTGAGCTTACGTTTGAAAATAGGCTCAGACACAGATTCTCTAAGATCCACTGGGAGACCGTTCGAAATCCGGCTTTTATTTTTGACCGAGGAACAACAAGCCTAGTGGTATCTTTAGAGGTCTGGGTCTGCTTTCAGTGACAATTATCATATTATATAACTGAATAAGTTTCTGGAGATATCGAGGAGCGTTGTTATGAATACATTTGAAAATGAGACAAGATATTTTATAAAAGATTCTTTCTTTTTCTTGGAGCCAATGAAGCATGTCCATGAGGGTGGCAGCAGACTGGTAACGTCCACAAGCAAATACCAAGCGCGCAGCCTTATTTTGAAGGCGTTGTAAACGATTGAGATCAAATATATAGAGGATCATAAGTTCTTATTGTTATAATTGGCAATAATATTGAACAATGATTCAACTTTTAAACCCAAGAAAAAGTTTAGGCCAAATTAAAACAACGTGGGTTTTTGTTGGGCTAAAACCACAGTTTGATAACTAAAAATAACCATCACCATCGTGTTCAGTATGTTTGTTTCTACATATTTTACATTTGTGTAGTTTTATATTATACAAATATTGACTGCTTTGAGGGGCATGGTTTAAATTACTTTCCCGAGGTGATCCCAAAACCATGAATATGCTCGAAACGAAGCTGAGGGCATATTCATGGTTTTGAGATCACCGAGGGGAAATATTTTTAAGCATGCCCCGAAGAAAAAGCAGTCAAAATTCGTTTTATATACGGAATATTTAGATTTTTGTCATCTGGTTTAAGAACCATTTTTGCACTTAACGCCGGATGGTCAAAAGTCGCATGCGTATTGCTCGTGTTACACTGGCACAGCAAAATATGTTGAGCGGGCCTAGTGACAAATATGTCCGGGCCTAGTTAAATCCAAGCCCTCACTTTTAACCAATCAGAGGACAGTATCTATATATGAGGTATATAATAGGTTACAGACAGTTTGCTGATGAATATGTGTCCCGCCGCGGCAAAAGGATGCAGTTGTCGGCTCGTACATGTTGCTTATTGTAGCATATCTGATGTATACAACTAGTATACATATGATATGCTACAATGAGCTACATGTAGGAGACGACAACTGCATCCTTTTGCCGCGGCGGGACACATATATAACAGGGTCAAAACTTATCCAAAGTGGATGGGTTGTCATCAGCTTTACATTGTATACATGCTAGATATTTAGATTATGCTAGATAGTCATATGAACCTATAATACAAGCTTTCCATTTTTTCTGTGTAGCTTGTATCTCAGCTCACCAAGGACTTTGTCTTGGAAGGATGGTTGTATAAGACTGGACCAAAAGGGAATGAAGCCTTCAAGAAACGCTGGTTTACTTTGGATGATAGGAGGCTAAGCTACTGCTCAGATCCTCTGGTAAGATTCAAAATGCAATGTGGTTTTTATAATGTGTTATGCTCCACAAACCCAGACTGTTGGCTTTGCTTTGTATGGCCAAGTTATTAGGCCAAAGAAAAAAAAAGTCTGTCTCGGCTTCCCGCGCGCATAGCTTTTAAAAAACCAAATTTAGCGCATTTCTTTTTTTTAAAAGGTTTTTGAGAGATTTTCAGGGGTTTTTTTCCATCTTTTTTTTCCTACTACTGGGAAAAATGAATAAATAAACGGCCGAGAAAAAAAAATAGTGGCCGAAAAATGCAATAAAAAAAAATTAGGGGGTATTTCCGCATCCGCGTAGCCCTTTTTTACTAAAAAAAAAACAAAAACAAAATGCATAGCGCTTAGGGTTTTGACCTTAAGTAAGCTGAGACAGAGTTCTTTTTTTTTTTGCCGTAGTGAAATTTTTACATAAGGCAATGAAGAGGAATTTTAACAACAAATGAAATAATAACTTTTCTGTAACTTTGTACTGGGATTTCAAATTGTAATAGTTTTTAATTTGGTTTAGTCGAACAAAAGCCAGGTAAAACATAATGGGACACTTTATTGTTTTCCAACATTAACCACTGCAAAAAGACATCAAGTTCCAGCTACAATGTGATTTCATGTTGCTGGTACAGGCTTTACATGTGTCGCATGTAAATCATCCACCAGAGATATCAGTTTCCATGATATTTCCTGAAATCAATATAAACTTTGTCAAGATTTACTCATTAGATAAATTTCCACAAGCATTTTAGTAGTTTAGTGCTCATTTAGTCTAGGTCGGTGATTTCCCTTTGCCCAAGATATGTTCTTTGAATGATGACAGATATAGAGCTGGACAGGCCCGTAGATTTTCAAAAAGTGGACCTTTTTGAGGAAAATTTTTCGTTTTGGTTGACCCTAAACTAATTTTAGTGGTTTTGACAGTGACAAGCAAAAAAAAGAAGGTTTTTAGCAATTTTGCAAGCATTTTGTGCAGTATTTTATTTAAAAACGCCCTATATTTACGTATTTTGGTGGACATTTAGGGTCTTTTTGTGGACCTTTTTTGTACATTGTCAAATTTGGGGGGTGCGACGCCCTCACCGCACCCCCCTGGCTATGGGCTTGGAGCTGGAGATAGTAATGCTAATTCAAAAGATGTTAATTTGACACTTTCTGTAATATTTGGGAAAATTTAATTTGAAGCCATCCACTGTACTTGTATTTCTATACTCGAGGAGCTTTCAATATTGTAATAAGTTGTGATCATGTAAAGGTACATTACTATTAAATTTCCCTACGAATCATGAAAATTGGAACATAAGGCCAAATAAAATTAATAGTTTGTCTCAAAGCTCCCGCGCGCATTAGTTTTATTGTGCGTGTTAGTTTCCCTCAAAATCAGAAAAAAGAATTTTTTAAACCTTTTTTAATTTTTGTTCACCAAAACTGTGAAAATACAAATAACAACAATGGTTAATTTAATTTATTTGGTCTTTATTCTGTTTTTGAGATCTAAAAAGGCCATTATGAAAATATATGAGGGGGGAACATATGAAACTCTTGTAGAATAGCACTCAGGACTTCTGTCACACAAGAAAACAAAATCTAAAAAAAAAAAGAAAAACTTACCAAAAAATCGCATTAGTTTTTCAAGAGTAGGAGAGCTTTGAGACAAACTATTATTTTTATTTAGCCTAACCAATGCGTATTGAAAACAAGAGTAACACTGTGCGCAGTATGAAATGTCAATGTTTTCATGTGAATGCAATGCCAAACTGCCGATCAACATGTGGGCAGTCTATTTGCTCTTGTAGTTAGTTGTATACACTCTCATCATACGCACCATACTGATTTGATTTGAAGGAAGTTTAATGATTTCAATAATATATAAATTGATTGAAGTGACCAAATTGGTTATTTCCATTTTGAATGAATATATTGGTAACAATGCATGCAGTTTACTAAATATGTGTACTCTTCTACATCCTACTCCTTTTTGTTTACTTCTAAACCTGGCTATATATATGAACCATATCAATTTCCACAAACATATTTAGACATATTTTTCCTTGTTCGTTTATAGCTAAATAAGCCAATACATCCTTGCATTACACTGATATTTAAAATTAAGGGTGTGTCTCTGGGTGAAAAGATACCTTTTTAGAAAAATGAACCTTCAGGATATTTTTTTTAACTTGCATAACTAACCAATACATTTCAAGGACACTTGTGCAGCAGAGCTCAATTAGCTTAATTGGGGCTAAGTTCAGTTAACACAAGAATCCATAAGCCTTTATGGGGAAAATCTAATGGCATTATCCACAGAGCTAGTTTTAATTTGTAAAAATTGCTCAAAACATAGCCCATAGCCCCAAAGTTGTGAAGTTTTGTGTGTTTCATGTTTGTTTTGGTTGTGGATCCTGTACTGTGTTCAGTGTTTCTATATTATTCTATAGTGCTTTCATGCATGTGAATGGTTAATATCCATTGTTTCTAATATCATACATTCCCAAAACTATTAATATGGTTGCGAGTGTATCTTTTAAAGAACGATTGATTGATTGATTGATTATATCCATTAGAGTACTGGTATGCATGAGCCAATGTTTGTGATGTTTACATAAGAAAGATACCAGCATCCTTAACAACTTCTGCTTTAGTTTTGTTATGCATACTAACACTTTGTCCCTCTTCACTTCACACCTATTACGCTTCATTCGGAGAAGATTATTCATCTTCATATATGTGACCTGTCATATCGAAAGGTACCTTAATACCGGCATAGTATATTACGAGATACGGGCCATTGAAGCTGAGCATAGTCAAAAATCGCGTCTAAGGTCGAATTTATAATTTTATCGGAAACGTTACCTTTGGAGAGTATATAATTACATCAATCAGGTTTCAAAATCCAAAACATTAGAAAAAGGTGTAAAAATCCAAGATTTTTTTTCTCTTTAAACCTCAGAGAGGTATAGCAATTGCCTTTATTCAATATCTTTTACACATCTTTCTTCTTTATTATATTTCTGTTCTTTTGATGTTTCAATAAAGTGTATTTTACATCATACTTCATAAGCACAAAATTCAGATATACATAATTCATTTGATATTCCAATAAATCTTAAAATCATCCAAATTTTTCGTCACTTTGTATTTCGTTTTCATTTTTGTACTTTATAAAATATCAGTGAGAACAAGATATTGTTTGGAGTCATTTTTTGAGTTTGATTGTAGATCATTTTGGACTTATAAATTGCAAATGTTTTCTACCTCAAAGAGGTTAGCCAATGCATTTGTTATAACTTCCACCTATAATATTCATAACTTTTATATTGTATTTTAGTTCATGTTTTTGGTTTTTTTTAATGCCAGAATGCATTACGAAAGGCAACACCTTCCACCATGCAAACTCGCATCAAACAAAATAAATTAGCATACATCACAACATATATGGTAATGATCTACACAGTTTACTTAATGCTCCAAAAAGTCTTACAATTATTTAAATCGTTTTCATTTATTTTACATTTTGTTTTGTTGTTTGAATTTGTAAAAATTTCATCTAGTTTTTGAATTTCTTGCGTAAATAGTAAAGTATTAGGAATAATCTTATTTGTTTGATTGTAGATCATTTTTGACTTATAAATTGTGAATGATGCTACTTCGATTAAAATATTTATGAAACAATATTCCTTCGTTTCAATGTTCCATCCACCAATAATGTGTTTTAGTGATACATTAAGGTTTTCATTTTTCACAGTTTTAACGTAGTTAGAAATTTGTACCCATAGACTTTTATTTTGTTTGCATTTTATAAAGAAATGTTCATAGTCTTCAATAACATTACAGCATGAACATAAATTAGAATCGATAAGTCTCCATGTGTAAAAATCCAAGATAAAAATCCCCTCTCCATCCAAGATTTTATAGAAAATCGTGGATTAAAGGTTTTAATAATCAATTAATTTAATTAATCAATAATTAATTTATTGATTTTTTTTTTAAACAAAGTTAATGAATTTGAAGGGTATGACTTACTCAACATGTGTGCAAAATTTGGTGATGATACGACTTTGGTAACTACCCGTTGCTATGGAGATTCAGTGAAGCACTATTTATGTGCAGAACAAAATAGGTAAATGTGAGTACACAAACTTTAAAATTTTCTCAGAACTACCTTTTTCCGACTCAGCCATAGGTCTTTCAGAGATTTGACTATAATTTTGCAACCGAACATCCTAAAAACAAAAGGAAGGTGTCATTTTAAAGCTTGAAGCCTCAGCTTTAAGATTAGACAAAAAAATTGATTTTGATTTTGCCACCCTTAAGGTAACTTTCGATATGACGGGTCACATATTGTCTGCACAAGATGTAATGGATTCTTAAACGAAAATCACTGTGCATTACTGTCAAATAAGCAAATGTGCAACATAATGCATCTTAAGCAACAAAGCACTGGGCACTGATAGATTGCGATACACATTTGCTGACTGGAAAGTTGTGGAAATCATATGATGATGATAGCGTAATTAATTTTCACACCACAATTTGCTTCCTAGAATTGAGCAGTTTCTTCATTTATTCATAATTGAATAAAGCTACCTATCAATTTATAATGTCACATATGACAGTTTTTAAGCAAATTTTCAAAATCACAAACTGCATTTTGAATTTGCAAAATTCCAAGCATATTTGATTTTGGTAGCATTCGGATTTAGCAAGTTGTGGTACTTGCAAATTAAGGATGCTTTACACCATTTGCTTCTTTGAATGAAGTCATTTTAATCTTCATTTAAGTAACTAAAGTCCTACCCTTTAAAATAAGGGGGGAAAGTCCACCCTTTAAAATAAGGGGGGAAATGAAGTCTTCAAGTATGGCACAAAATTTTGTCACAACGTAACTACAGAGTAAATCACAAAACACATAATTGTTATCATTTGATTTTGTAAAAATTGAAATTACAAAGAGAGTTTAAAGTTTACTCTCAGGAAAAAAAAATTGACTATGAACTTTTTATATTTGATGGTGAACTTTTTAAAGGTGCTTTAGACATTATTTTATGTGTAGATGATTTACTCTTGGAATAATGTCTAATAATACCAAATATTGTAGAAGTTTCAATTAAAACTTAAGAGAAGTAAAAAAAAACTAGAATTTCATTTTGGAATGTTGATCTCATGAGGCTATTCTATAAGAGTATGTTTTGATGCTAATTGTCAGGAAATATGTTAGTTTTATTTGTAAAACATTGCTTTTGACTGTACACAACAAGTTCACAACTCAACCTCAAGAGTTTATGATTTCAGAGTGACTCTTGTGGTGGTTGCTACATTGCAATGTCATCAATCTTGAAAAATTTTATGGCAACCACGACCAGCCATTAAACCAATTACTTTGATGTTTTGGTCATAACAGCATATCGAGAATAATTTCATCAAATTCAGCTTTGATCGCAACAACCTGTTTGCAACAACCCTTTGTGGCAATATAAAGCATCTGGGACTCTGAAGCTACCTTATCTGAAGTCCCTGAACGGCTTATAATAGTGTGATATTTGTTCATCTGTAAGATATCAATAACAGTATGCTGTAACACCAACTGTTGGTATAGAGTAATTCCAAATGACATTCAAATTATCAATACTAAGTCATATAGCCAATTATGTCCATCCAAACTAGTATTAAGAGCTTACTGATGGACTTATTACTGCCGCATTCTGAGTGTCTTTGAGGCCAATAGGGAAGGTACTTCTAGGGAAGTAAGCATCATGCATAGGCAGCCACATCTAATAAAATATAGACAAATCCGACAAAGCACTCTCGAAAGACCTCCCTATTGCGTCATCGCCATAAGTAGTTGTCACCATAGTCAATACATTGAGATGTCAGTCTTTTAGGCCTATCCCGGGACATATATTCTATGTCCATCTTAAAATTGAACTTCTCTTTTTACTGAATGAAATTACTGCTGAATTATGTGGTTGCCAAAATACGCAATTTGACGTGCATT
>JXSR01S044068.1:47672-60902 GCA_000969725.1 Ophiothrix spiculata | reverse complement strand
CCCCCCTCAATGGCGGACGCAACAGCGCCACACACGGTTGAGACAAATCAACATGCGCGGTCGGATTCGTCTATAAGGGGAATTTAAAACCAAACCTGGGTATTCTCATTTAGAACTAAACCTGTTAATGCATGTCTATGTCTAATTTATAGCACATCATTGTTTTGATGGTTTGACTATAAATTTGTGTTATCTCATCATGAAAATACACTCCCGGTCAAAAGAGTTTACGCACCAAACCAGCCATATCTCGAGAACCGTTCATAATTTGCGTCATATTTTTTCGGATTTATATTTTACATACATAATTATATCTAAAAAACTCAACAAGAATTGCATCTATCGCATTTGAAAATATGGCGTGCTAAACCATATTGTGTACTTTCTTCTGCACATAATAAACAGAGCTTAAATTTATACATAACTGCACATTTGTTCTGAAAATGTTCTTTACGGCTACACGATGATAATGAGCATTGAACAATAAACAACATAGGAACATATAAAAAAGTGGGTGTGGTGTAATTGTATATGGTCCAGGAAATCGGCCATTTTTATGATTATGGAAGATCGAATATCAGAGGAAACATAAATATCTTATATTGGATACATTAAGCACCTATAACAACATGAATTTATTCACAGTCTTGTTCGTTTGATATGATAATTACGTTTTTGCCTGTATTTAAGGGTGCGCAAACACTTTTGACCAGGAGTGTATACCAGTTGAGGTATGTCTGTTATAATGTGTGGCTAATTCTGCCACGTTTACAAAATTATGTTTAGTCAATTGCATATTTTTATTTTTATTTTGATGACTAACTCTCTAAGTTCCATATTATGATGCCCAATTGATGCTTTATTTTCTGCTAATTGTACCATATCTTATAGCATGACAAATTCATCATTTTTGCCCGATGTATGGCTACTTCCACTATGACAATTTCAACTTTCGGTCATAATATGTCGTGACTAATTAAATCTCTAGCATGCAGCATGACTAATTACTTCTCTGTCAAGCACATGATTTATTAAATGTCTCTTTTGTGATGCATGACTAATTGTACATGTTACGTGGAAGCATGATTTGCACCTGTGTTTGTAGCGTGAAATCCAGAGTATGTATTCCCATAATCTTTGCATTAAATGTTTGAGTCAATTTGGATGGTCTTGCACTTAACTGAAGACAAAATGAGTCGATGTAGATACCATGGTAACATGTCATCACTTGTCCACTCAATACAACAGGATCCCCATCCAAAAGGCGAAGTCTTCCTGAAAAATAAAGGCAACAATTTCTCGGTACAAGAAGGTGTCCCACCCGGGCGACATGATCAGGACTACGCTTTCACACTACACACACCCGACAGAGATTATATAATGAGTGCCGATACAAAAGAAGACCGGAAGCGATGGATGGAGGCACTCAACACAGCCATAGACAAACCGCTATACCCACAGGAAACCAAGAAGGCCAAACAGATCAAATAAAGGTTATACTCATATATGTACAAATTGAGAATCCCTGTTTCCAATATTTAGATTGATTGACCAGGATTCTTGTTTGTATTACTATGATTATTTTGCATGACTGCATGATCTTTCATTGGCATCAATTCTTTGCACATAGAAAATATTGTGTGATTTCAGTGATACACACTTCTTCTTACCACATAATTGTTATGTCTGACATCAGTGACGGACATCTCTTCTGACCATCAAAATGTTATGGCAACATAATTAAGATTCAGAAATACCTTGCGATGTCTACTATGCATGGCTTTCTATGTGCTAAGGGATGTTGCTGGAGCCTAACATATTAACCTCTTACTAACTTGTTTCTGACGTGGTTGCCATCATTCTAATCTTGCATAATACCCTGGTCACATAACCTTATGCCAAGGTTATGATGTGTTTACGGTGTCATATTGGGTAGAAATTCAGCGGACATCAGACGGTGTCCGTACGGAGATCGTGCGGTGTCCATGAGCCATAGACACGTCACAAGAATTTAACTCGGGAGTTAAAACCTCATAGATTGTTAACAATGTATGTCTTCAGTTATGGTCCTATAACAACCGTGGCTAACCTGTAACTGAGCAGGAAACATAAGAATTCAGCGATGTCAGATGTTTTGGCATCGCGGCTTCTTTCCGATTACCAGACATCATTAGGCCGCCGGTTGTTATGTGACCATTAGGGACCATAGCATTACTTCAGCTTGGCAATGCTACCAATTGAAAATTTCATCTTCTTTCTAAGAGGCAGTTTCTTCACACATTGTGCAATTTTTTTAATGCCCTACATCTGTTTTACATGAATTTAAAAGCATAAACTTTCTTATACTACCTCGCATGCACTAATTATTTTTATCCACTGTGCTGTATTAATTGTGTTCAATTCAAGTATGGTTTTTCACTCTTGCAAATGTTTGACCTTGAGTCTATATTCAGCTACAATAGTTGTGATCAAGAGAAGATATCGTGTGTATCCCATCATGCATCGCTTCCTATGGGATTATTTGCATGGGAAATCATGTGAGTAGTTAGTGATGAAATGACCCCAAATCAATGTTAATTGTTATAATCTTGCATTTTGGGCATGTTTGATCATTAACTACTCACATGACTTCCTGTACAAAATTTCCCATAGGAAGCAATGCATGATGGGATACACACGATATCTTCTCTTGTTGTGATCGATCAGTTGTGGACAACAGATTTACATGGGTTTAGTTATCTTTTAGATGTCTGCACTCGATCAAGTGCTTACATGCATCTCAATTTCTTTTCAGCAATGTGATTTATCGAGTGTCTTATGAATGCACAATTTCTGCTTACACAAATAGGCTAGTTGGAAAAGTACCATAACATGCAGACTTGGCTCCAAGTTTCATGAAAATTGTAAACTTTTAACTTTTTGAAAATAGGTTAAAAATTAAAAAAATTATCAATAAAATCTAGATTTTTGACCTAGTCTGGTAATATTTATAAACATTCAAAAAACAGGAAATTTGAGAAACACAACACTGGAAATTTTTTCAAGACTCTTACAAAGTAAAAATTTAAAATATTACCAAATAATATTTTAGTTTAGCTTTCGAGAAATGTTTGGGCCAAAATAAAATTAAAGGGCAATTTGGTCGAAAAAAACATCACCATGCAATCAACATGTACATCTGCATCTGCAAATGTATACTTTTATACAAATTTGATTTTTCATAACTGAGTAAGAGCAAATTTTACCAGAAATGATGGGTTGACCAGCCTTAATCCAATGTAGCCTCCCTTTAAAAATACTTTTAATGTTCTTATAGCTGATTTGAAAAAAAAACTCTTTAAGATGCGGTTGAATTGAAATTCCTTTTTGTGAGAAAAACTATAGATTACAGGGTAATTGAATGTTCATAATACACATGTGTTTTAATTGGTTCATTTTTGTTTTTCCATACTCGAAACATTAAAAATTAGCCTAATTTCAGCTAAAAAAACTAATTATGCCTGTTCAGATATGCATGTAATTTCACAATCATTACAGACAAACCAAGCTTTGTTTTTGAAAACCAATATTAACTCACTTTACACAGTCGCGGATCTAGGATCTTAATTTTACGGGGGGCGGAGGTGTGTTTTTCAGCTTTTATAACAAAAAATTGATCAAATTAGGCTGATTTTGTAGGATTTTGCCAATTTTAGGGGGTCGCACGCCCCTTCCGCTCCCCCCTGGATCCGTGGCTGCTACATAATGAACATGTGCACACTGACACAAGTTTTGTTATGCCTGCACATTGATGTAATAATACTGCATGTTTTATTATATGATTTTATTCATCTTTGGAATGGTAGACATGCTTGAAAAAAATAGGGAATTGTATAGAAACACTGATTGCAGTGTAAGAGGATGACAGAAAATTAAGACTAAGGGTGTGTTCTCCGTGATATTTGGTACCAGGCCGTTGTACTTGGATGTTACATCAAACTCACTTCCTTGCCCAGTGAGAACACATTTTTTGGCCTTATTCGTAACATTTTAATAGCTTTGGACCGTTGCTGAGTGCAGATTAACTTTATACTCAAGAAATTCAAATTGTTGATTTTTAGTAAATCAGCCTGCCTCACCAAAAATATATAATTTTGCCCCTTGAGGACAACACAAAAAAGCAAAATAGAAATGTCTTTTATTTTGACACTAAGGACAAGTTTTGTGTTATTCCCCAATCAATAACTATTAAACAACTCATTGTATCTTCTTATACGGGAGCGCGCCATTGTTGATTTCTGATGAATCCACAGTTGATATTCAAATAAGCGCTTCATGCACGGCACATCATGCATGGAGGTGCACTTACGCAGTACATGTAAGTCAGCGCACTGTTCACCACGCGTCGGAAACGTGCAAGGACTGGCACTTGGGAACAGTTGAAAACAACAAAGCAACAAATATTTAAACATTTTAACACTAGCATTTTCCATCAGATTCTGCTAAATATTTTTTATGAAGATGAGTATGTGTTATATTGAAAACATTTAGAAATTGATTTATACGTTTTCAGGAAGATTTTTGATGTTGAAAGGTATTCAAACACGCTACACAGTTTTTTATCGCGAATCAACAACTCTATATCCGATGCCTCGGCGTATTTTCATCAGGCTCAGGTGGCTAAAGCCACCCTCGTGCTATAAAAATACATGGACTCATGGATGCATCGTTGCTGGATTCGCAATGAACAACTCTGTAGTGTGTGTGACCTAATTGAATTTGCTCATAAATTCATGATTCACATTTCATCCCCAAGGTCCTCTCTTTAAAAATTCAGATTTGTATCAATGACGAAGAATCTTGTTACAAATCTGAAATGGTTCTTGCAAATATGCATGCATTCTTGAAAAATAAAAAATACCGAAAATATAATTTTTTTCCCTTGCTTTTTTATGCTTAACTTGGCCTGATTTTATTAATTAATCATGAATTTTATCTGTTTCAATTTCAGCAAGCAAACCCTAAAGGCGAGGTTTTTCTAGGACATAAATCAAATGATTTTGCTGTGAGAGAAGGTGTTAAACCTGGTGATCACGACCAGGATTACTCCTTTACTCTGCACACACCAGATCGCGATTTCGTTATGAGCGCAGATACTAAGGAACATCGTAGGCGTTGGATGGAGGCATTGAAGTCGGTTATCATGACACCACTGGCCCCTAGGGATAGTGTGAAAGTCGGAGTCAAAAGAAATTAACTGCATGGTTTGAGGGTAGCATATGCAAGGCCTATTAAAAATATGTTTGTATGGCATGACATTAAATTATCTCAACCTATAGCCATTTTTAACCAGGCAAAAAAAATCATTTTTCTCAATGCTTACAAGTGGTTTGAAAAGTAATTACGAATGTGATTATTTTGCTTAATTTACTACATGGGATCTATACCATTGAGGTTATGTGCATAACTATGAATACATTTGGGGCGAAACCGTAAAAAGAAAGACTCTGTGAGAAAAATGAACAGTTTTGAATAAATGCATTTCTTTTTTCCAAATCACCTTATTTTATAAATATTATGCATTCAACAGCCATGAGAGAATCAATTTGGGAGGGCAATTACAGTGGTACACGTAGTTGTATTTTTCTTAATTTGGTTTTCACTTATATAAAAATTTTAATTTTCACACATATTACGACAATATTTTGGCACCAAAATCTCAAAAAGATTTGAAAAATTTTGAAGCAACAAGACTGAGCTCCTTTGTTATTATCCAAAAGCATGTCTATGGCTTGTGTAGAAAGTCACAATTTACAAAATTGGTCTCTTTTTCATGTAATGCCAAACAAATTTATAGTTTTTAGGCCTAAGGCTGAATATATATATTAGCACTGGTACTAATAGCTAGATCTTGTTAAAGTTTCTTTTTTTTTTTTTTTTTGTAAATTTATGTAATAATTTATCTGGAAGATCTTCAGGAAGTATGAAGCCTCTTTTTGTAATACCCTTGTAAGTTGTTATTGTATGTAAAAAAATATTTGACAGAATAATGGTAAATATCGAAGGGAACCGACATTTGAATCTGAAACACCTATTTACACTGTACTTTTTTTTTTGTTCAAGTACTTTTCTTCAATTGAAATAAGGCCTATTTTTACTTTTACTGAGGTCCTCATCCCATTTTTGCCATATATCTTTTAAAAGTACCTCCAACAAAGCTGCACCAAGTAATTATTGTTTGGTATAATTAACAATTTTTTGTTTGTTTGTAATTTTTGTGTTTGAATTAATTCAGCTAATATATAAATTACATACATGTAGAAATACACTTTTGAATCAGAACCTAGATGGGTGGCTCGTGAGTGATGTGAGCTAAGGGGTCAATTCAAAACTCAACCGGCGGTTGCCTTGGTGGTTCCGGGCAGTTCAACTGGAATAATCATTAGCCAACCACCCAGAACCGGCAGACAACCGCCGGTTGAGTTTTGAAGCCGCCCCTAAGGCCAAAAATAAAAACTTGTTTGCTTGTCCTCAACCAACCGACCCTAATTTTAGTCCGATCCTAGGACCTTGATTTTTTCTTTGTTACTATCCACACTATAAATCCACTATCACATCATACCACTTTACTAGAAAGCCAGAATTCTACATAGCAGACTGATTGCATGGCAGACTAACCGCCCCTCCCAAAAAAAATGGTAGTAAAGTGGCTTTCTAGATTACTGGACTTGTTAGTTTATGTTGATTTGTGTCACCGAAAAAACAAGGGTTCTATTAATCGAACTACCCTATTTTTAGAAATCAGGAAAAAAGTTGCGTTTTTTTTTCTATTTACTGTACAAAAGAATACCGACCCTATTTTTGGAAATTCCTATTTTTTTATTTTTTTTTCAGCTTTTTGCATTCTGAAAATGCAGGAAAAATGTATTTAATACTTTGTATTGAGTATTTTAGTTGTTTTGTAATGTATGCCGAATCATTTTGACACCAAAATGTTCTTATTATTTCGTATTCTGAGCCTTGGTTAATACAATATACAAACAGTGGAGTTTGATTGTAAATAAAAAAGAAGGGAAAAAAAATTCAAAATATTGATAGTTCATACTAAAGTGAAGGGTAGTTACGTACCTCAACAACATTTGTGCACTTTGCATCAGTATTGAAAGGATTAGTAACTCCTTATATAGACCTTTTCAAACCGATCTTTTCCAAAGATACCCGAAAGTTTGAACAAATTCCGATCGTTTCCGAGAAATAAACAGTACCTCAATGCCTCATCTCTTGACAAAGTTCGACACTTCTACAGTATGTTTCCAACACCGACGAACGTTGCCGTTTTTATTATGCACTTTTGTGGTACTATCACTTTCGTTTTCATTGTCGTCTGCCGACTGCAACTGTTGTGGCACGTGACCATGTTTTCCGAAGTTTTCCGATCGCTGTTTGAAAAGGTCTATACAAAATGTATATTTATAAATGCTTCATATTATGATCATTTCTATCATAGTTAAATACCTAAATGTGTTAACCATTCATGTAATACTAATTAAACTATAAGAGGCAACACTTCATAACTGAATTGTAAAAAATTGAAAGTGGTGTACCGTATATGTAATCATATTATAGTTTTTAGATGCAGCTGCTAGACTAAAAGGTGGGTCAAATTCAAGTTTAATTACAGGTCAGACTGGGGCAATTTGAAGAGCATTTTTCCAAGACACTCTAGTTCAGCAAGTTACTTATACTCTTTGGATCACACTTAAGAAGCCAGAAACTCAACAAAGTTATCACTATTATTATTCATTCTTGACTCTTTGTGGTGTAATTTATGTCACACTTCACTACCTGTAACATCATCAAAAAGAAAAAAAGGCAAGAAATCACATTTTTGAATAAAATAAGTTGGCCTACAAACTTGAAGTTTGGTAACTTGTATGATTGGAACGAGACAGTTCTTGAAAAACATTCTACAATTGGAACGTGGTAATATAGTAACATTGAGATTTTCTTTTGATAGTTTGGAGCTATATTTGATTGTTAATGCAACCCAAACAGCTGCAAAACTAGAAATAGTCCACATTGTATTTCATAACCACATTATATGACCACTCATATCAAACATACCTCTTATTAGTGTGTTCAATCAAATTTTGAGATATACGGTTCAAGAAAACACAGAATTGCAGCTTTTAATTGGTACCTTGCTTTGGAAATTGCTTGTATGTTGAGGATGATAAAAAGAAGGGTTGAATTTCCTTTCATTTTCATGATAATTTCCAAAACATTTTGATCTTTTTCTCAAGACTGAAAAAAAACACACCAAGAAGTATTGATGTGTTGCATCACATTTATGGAATTAAAATGCCATTAATGGAGATGTCAATAGAGTTCAATTGCAGGTGGATGTAAATACTTAGCGATATTGCAATCGAAAGTTAAAGCTTCCGAAATTGAAACTCGCAAATACAGTATTATTTACTCATTCCCATCAGAAAATCTTAATATGTTACTCATCTCATCGAAAGGCAGCAGTCGTCAGAACCGTCATGTTTCTCCTTGCATGGCAACAAAGACACCTGAAATTGAATATTTTACTGGTGATCAATAGTCTGGAATGACATGGTGCAACAAGTCCACACTGCGCAAGATATGGGTTGATATTTGATTACCATTAAAAATATTCAATTTAAAGCATGGAGTTAACTCTTTCACTCACTTTATGATAGCATACAATAAATTGTAGAGCACCAAGGTTGTTCTCTTTGCTAATAAAAAATGATGGCGCTAGATTAGCTCATCGTTTCAACTGCTTGCTGGTGAATTTTCGACAAATATTTTGGCTTTTAGGGTTTTTTTCAGCTTTTTGAAAAAATGCGTTGAAGTAGAAATTCCGGCCAATCGTGCACGCTTTTGCTGGCCCCTATGAGTGGCTTTACGGAGTGAAAGAGTTAATGGTAAATGAGAAAAATGTAGGTTTTGACAAGTGCCCTTTTTGATATGACGATTCGCATATTTAAACTTGACTGACCACTCATTCCAAGTCTTCCTATTCTAAATTTTGTTGTTCAGTCGAATGTATTTTTTTAATATATATTTTCAACAAATAAAAAATACCAATAATAAAAATATGAATAATGTATAATATAAACAACCTTTATATAGAATCTTAATGCGGATGTTTTTTTGTGTGTGGGACCAAATGGTAAGTGCCTTGATTCATATTAATGATAAGACCTAAAAATGTTTGTTTGTCATTCCTTGAAACTGACTTACTGTAAATCTTTATGCAAATAAGCAGTGGCGTTGCCAGACTTTTTTGGTCGGGGGGGGGGGCAAAGACATTTTTTCCCTTATTTTTCCCCGGCGTTTGCAGTGTGCACACTTCTTCCCAATTTTCCCCCGACAAAAAAAAATCCATTCATACACCCAAAATTAATTCAAGTCGATTTTAAAAACTGACAACAAGCAAAAAAAAAAAAAAGGTTTTAAGCGATTTTTGCACATCTTTTGACACAATTTTCTGCTTTTCCCCATGTTTCCCGTCAAGCGGTCTTACAGCTGCTCTCTCATTTTTCTTGTTCTTCCCGCTTGCTGTCCCGATTTCCCGCTCAATATTTTTGTCAGGGGGCAGTCTCCCCTTGCCCCATGATGGCTACGCCACTGCAAATAAGTAAATGTGATAGAAACATTTTTGATCAATCCATGATTTTCATTGGAGTTAAATAATTTGTACACAAACACGGGCAACAAGAAAATAGTTTTGAATAAAATGTTTGGTTTATTGGTTGCAATTATGTGTAACACCATGAACAAGCTCCGACTTTTTATAGTGTAATTTGGAATGTTTGTTTTTATGCATAACTTTGTGAAGTTAATTTTTTTATTGTATAACAAGTTCATAGGTTTAAAAACTCCTATGGACGCAGCTAATTTATTCCTTTGTTACGGCAAACAAACATTTTTAGGCCTAAACGCTCAGAAGATAATTAGTAGAATAGTTGTAAATATATTGTAACAACGCTTTTTATATCATTTTATACAACAAACAAAATATTGCAATATATCCTAGAAAAACCTTGATTTGATGTAATAATTTTGGACAACTATAGGCAAAAAGAAAATTATTGGACAATGTAAACAAAAATCCAGTGGGGCCATGCAGTATGAATGTTTGTTTATAGTAAAGCATTGACCTATACTGGAAAACGGTGTAAAAGGTCAATGTTAAAATCCCCCACCGGATATGAACTACAAAGTGGGATTGCATTTACAAGTAATGGGGCCCTGCAATATGGATTTTTATTTACACTGTCCAATAAATTTTTGTTTTACATATACATAATAATGGAAACATACACCAACAAAATGTCTTTCAAGATATTTTTCAATACATTTTATTAGAAAATAGTATGTACAGTAATGATTGTTAATGTATTAGTTTTGAAAACTGTGTAAAAGTACAGAATGATGCAGTTAGGTCTGATAAAAATCTGCATTTCAACACTATATTCAATTTGTATCATAATTATTAGTACAAGGATATTTTGACTTTCTGAAGACCCAGACTTACTTTTTACGAGCTACCTATATTTGGTGCAACTAGTCTTTGTTATCGTGTAAGCCATTGTATTTCTAAGACGGTATTTTTGTGCGCAGCGAATCATGACTGCTTTGTATCCTTTTAAGGTGTATAAAAATGCCATTATTATTATGCTTTTTCCAACATTTTAGAGCCAATTTGTGTGAAAGCAACACGCTGCATGTATTTACAGCGTGTAGTTGGATAAATTCCAGTGCTTCTTAAACATTTACAACCGCATGTGTTACACTTTAAGTTTAAAGATGCAGTACCTTGGCAAATTTATAATCCAGACTTTAAGCCTCCATTATGATAAGAAAATGGATCGGAATTAAATGACGATAAAGACTAGTGGCACCAAATATTTGGAATCTCATAAGAAAATATGGATTGGGCTATACTCCAAACAATTCTGATAATTACACAATCAACTAAAATATTGTCATAAGGATTAATTTTGGTTGAGTAAGAAAAAATAATTCTTACAATAATTGGAGAAATGCAGTGAACAATTTTGTCTTTGTTAAATAATATTAATTGACTAAGATGGTTTGTTAAGTACAAAATACAAGCTCCATATCCTATATGTGATGGCTCACCCCGAAAGGGGGGGGGACTTTGCAGATGATATCAATTTTGATTTTTCATTTCATCTGTTGCGGCATTTTCTAAGCTAAAAAATGACGCCTTACTTGTTGAAATTGATCAAGTCGATCAAATTTTACAACAGAAAATCTCTTGAAAATTCGTATTATTTTCTTGATTTTTCACGGCCTATTTTCACTTGTTTCTTGAAAAGTGTTCTGTCGCAAAGTGCCCCTTTTCGGGGTGAGTCATCACACATTGTGACCTAGTAGTCAAAACATGAGGAAAAAATATATTTGATGTGCAAAAGAGATTGAATCACAAAATTTTCATGGGGGAAAACATATGTATATAACCATGTATATACTATGATCAACACTAAATAGTCAATCCTCTTCACGTAGTGAATTGATGTAGATATGTGTGTCCGTAGCTTAAAACAGCACAATTACAGCAGACGCAATGCATATCGCATGTGTGACTCGCGCATCGGTATCCATAGCACACGCGTGGGTAGGATTAGCTTTGCTTGCGGATGTAGGAAACCTTCTCTCCTATTTAGTGACGATCAAAGTATGGTCCATGTAATAACCCAGTCAGAACAAATTAACATGTTTAAGTTCTTTAACTTGATCTATGCAACTTAAATACAATCAAGCATCATTGTTATAATTTAAAGTGATTAAATCATAATATTCTAGATTGCTGTAACAACAAAAAGAAGACATCAGGACCTTCCCATCATGCCTTGCTTCCAATGGGATTTTTTGTATGGGTTGTGATGAGAGGGTTTAGGGGTGAAACATATCTGAAATGCAAAATTGGGATGAGGTCTGCTGATTGTGCTATGTTGCACCCCTAAACCCTCTCATTAAAACCTGTACAAAAAATCCCATTGGAAGCAAGGCATGATGGGAAGGTCCTGATGTCTTCTTTTGTAACAACAGGTCCAAACTATGCTCACAGCAATTACATAACACTTCTTTGGCAATTCAATGTTTATGCGCCAGAATTCAATTGACCATGTAAAGAGTTTGGACAGGTATCCTGGGAAATTAATCCAAATTTTAGATTGGGCTACTAATTAATTAAATTTTAAGTTTAGCAACACTGTATATGCTCTTACTGCATCTTAATTGTTAGAAAAAAATTAACATATGTATGAAAAATAGACTGAATATATGAAATATGTGTATAATTATGTCAGAATCTGCCACCAGATGTTTGCATGGAATACATACGGAAGTTGGCTGGCTATTTGTAATAAAAATTCACATATATCTTGGAAAATGTGTTGTAAATGTTTTAATATTGGTTTTCTTTCAAACCCAAGGAAGTTATATAGGGGAACAGGTTTTCTCCGCCATTTTGATTTCACCGCCATGTAAATCCTATGGGATGGCAGCCATCTTGGATTGTCGCCCATGGAGGGTGAGTTATTGTACCTCCGGCATTTTACGAGGGTCTTCGCAACGGATTAGCGGGAAAATTGGCGTACTTTGATCAGAGCAAGTCGCAATAGACGCTATTTGAAGCGCAGACACGGTTTGTGGTGAAACAAAATGCACACGCTGTTTATGCGTCAAGTGAAGATTTACGTGATCGGGCCAAAATCCGAATATATCCGGAGGTACAATAACTCTGCTCCATGAGCGACACCAGATGGCGGAGAAAACTGGTTCCCCTATATAACTTCCTTGTTCAAACCAAAACAAAAAAATGAATACACACTCAAAAAAATCTAAACCCCTTGACTTGTATATTCCAGTGTTTATCATACAAGTCAACAAGTTTTAGGGAGTGGGGTATTTCCAATACATGGAGATGAGAAGGAAACAGTCTTCTTAAGGACATAGTTAACCCCTCATTTTCAGAAATAAATTATGCTTTGTAACTCAGCAACCGATAAGTAAATCCATATGGAAAATCGAAAATTTGAAAAATGTGTTCCTATAGACATGTGTTAATATTTTTTCAAAATTTAGTTAGGTTGTTCACAAATGTGACCGTCCAGCCCGTATGAGCAGTAAATGCCAAAAACTTCATTTTGCGCTACAGGTGAAAATACATGTCAAGGTCATTATTTG
>JXSR01S044068.1:26997-46994 GCA_000969725.1 Ophiothrix spiculata | reverse complement strand
GGGAAAAGGAGGATAGAGAGAGAAAGGAAAAGAACAAAAAGAAAGAAAAGGGCAAAGGGAGAGAAAAGAGAAGAGAAGACAGAAGTACGGGAGGGTAGTGTCAGTGTTGGCAGCATGAGTTAGAAAGAGTAAAGCACATTTGCTTGAACCATTTGGCAAATAAGTTTAAGTTGAAAATGTTGCCGCATGGGCCGAAACAGGCAGCTCGGTCATCATTTTATCTTGCATACTGTATATTTATTGTCACAAAATTTTGCCGAATTGTTCTTCAGGCCCACACTCAGTCAGCAAAATCACTAAAATATTTAATCTAAAACAAAAAATGCACAATGCGCCAACCTCCGTGAGTTCAACCTTGTTTTAATTTTGTGACGAAAAGTCCATCCTATGAGCAGTTGCGTGGGTTTATATAAAACAAGAATAGTCCTTAAAAAGGACAAACTCATGTTACCCCAGAGTCAAGGTCAAGATTGCATTGAGAAATTGGAATTGGGGAGTCTTTGCTATACTAGTCAAGAAGAGTAAACTTGGTTTATTGAATAAGGAAGAAGAGATACAAGTGTGAGGAGCACTACAAACAGGCAGATGTGTGATGCAAGAGTTTTTTTATTTTGTCAAATAGGGGCACACTCACTGTGTGTGAAGAATGATGACATTCCCCGGCCTCCAACTCAACCGAAAAGGTGGAAATCATGCGAAATCAAAAATTTCAAGGAAAGGCGGTATATTATACTATTCACTGAAATCAAGGACCGCAAAATCACAAAAAGGGGTATTATGAGCATCCATCTTCATAAAATTTTAAAAAGGAGTATTTCACAGAATTTTACAATAGTATACTAAGGAAACCCAAAGGAAGTAATGTTCTCTTTTTCAAGGACCATATTAGCTACAAAAAATGTACACAATGCCTTGTTGCATTTTCATTTGGGAGTAACAGTCCCTGGGAGTACAGCAGACATGAAAAGTAATGTTGAAACCTGTATGTTTTGTTCTTTTATATTAAATTATAAGAGTCATTGAAAAGGGTATCTGAAAATCTTGTCATTGAAAATCTTGAAGAAATGGGGGACCTATGTTTTACCTTAATTTTGTCATTGATTTTGCAAAAAAAACAGGTAAAATTAATGAAAAATCATAAAAGGTGGGTTTTGAAAAAAGAAAAAGAAAAGAAGAACTCACATGGTTACCACTTTCTAACTTTTTTTTTTTACCACTTTCTAACTTGAGTTGGAGGACCCAGATTGCCCCACACTTCTCTACTAGCTCTTAAAAATGTATGTTAAAGTTTCAAAATCTATGCTTTGGGAGGTGGTGTTTTACATTTAATATTTCCCAATATGATATTACCTGTGAATGTTTATCTAATAAATCAAAAGTAATTTTAAAAGTAGATCTATTTCTTTTTAAAAAAAGGATTTGACACACTTCAGTTCTGGTGAGTTATTTGACTTACTGTTTTTCTATTCACATGGAGGAATGATATTTAGCCTGGGACAATCACAGCCACTGTATAAATACACAGTTTATATGCAAGGTCATAACACAATAGTCATTCCAAAAATCCAAAGTTCCAGTGTTTTGATCAACAGGCTCATTCCAAAGTAACGTTTGTGACCGAAAAATCGAGAAATTTCACTTTTAAATGGCCACAGAACCTAGCAAAAACATTATATCAACGAGTTTGTTGTTGATAATGGTGCTCACTGGTGGGGTCAAGACATGTAGATGTTTGAAACTTAAATCAATTGCCAAAATCCTGAGTAACGTTCAGTAACGTTTGTGACCACGCACGGAAATGGTTTTTTGCTCCGAATGACTTCAAAGTACAATTTCTCTGAAGTGTCAACGATTCTTTTATTGCGCCTTACACTGATTATGGGAAACATATTTATAAATATTTTATAAAAATTACAGAACATTATATCGCCAGGAATAATTTTAATGCATTGTTTTGTGTTGTAACGTTTGGTAACGTTTGTGACATTTTTGAAACAAAACATGTGCTCATTCATGCCCGGATACAATTTCTGATTGGAAAATACTTCTTACGTACCAAGTAACAAATGTATGACTGAAAAACATGCTTATGTGGTCAAATAAAAAAGCTGATTTTTTGCTTGAAATAAAAAAAGGTTCAGTTTCCACTGGAATGAGCCACCAACACATAATTGCCATATGATCTTTAGTGGTATTTGTTTACACAAGACAGTCTCTTAACAGCTTTCAAGGTCCAATGCATCTCTAAGGTCTTGTGTACATATAGAAAGAGATTTGTTGTTGAAGAGGCCATTGGTTAAATCAAAGACAGTCTCACTGTGTGAGAAAAAAGGTTGGTGTGTGGAAAACATGGGAAGCAAATTAGGCTCTCTAGCCCGGGGGGGGGGGGGCACTCACATATGTGGGCAGGATATATATGTCCGGCGGTCAAGACCCCCTTTTTCAGGCCGCCAGGCCGCTCACTAGATCCCCATTTTCAGCTTGATTCAGTTCTTTTGACCCCGTTTTTTAGAAAAACTGCAACATTTTAACTCAAACTGCATAAATAGCTCATGAAATGCGAAAATTTCAGTTCAGGAGGCTTTTTTTGGCCAAAATTTCAGTTCACTAGACCCCCAAAAATTGGTTTCAAAGGTCCATTTTTTATAGAAAATCAGTTCACCTGCCCCCAATCTTAGCGCTTCGCGCCGGACATACCTACCACTTTCAAAGTTGAGTGCCCCCCCCCCGGGCTCTCTAGTACCTCAGTGGTCTTTTTCTTTGCAAATTTTGGTACTTTGACATGTCCATTTTTCAAAATTTTCCAAAATTTGCCCCAAATGGGCACAAATTGTGACATTTTTTTTAACAAAACGTCAAACAAACATAAAACTTGGCTCGGACAATGTTTGGCTTAACTTGGCTCTCTATTTTCATGAATTTAGTACAACCAGAGGGTCAGTTGGCACATCGTGGCTTTTATAGTTGGCAAATTTGTAACTTGACTTTTTGTGGCCCCTCCTGATCGAAAATTCTGGCTACGCCACTGATACATGTGCCTACACTCTTTTCCCTGCAGAACAAATTACTATATTTGACAGGATATTGAACAATTGAATACGCCAGAATAAGAGCATCCCAACTCCAATAGCTCCCTTCTGTTAAGTTATGTAAAATATAAATGCATATATATAAATCTCTGAAAATGCTTTCAAATCACTAGAAAGCATTTCCATGTCTTTATCCCAATCATAGTGTCACATTTGACCTTGTAGTTGACTTTGTTAGACATTGTTAGATAATTTTCCTAGCATATAGTTGCAGAAGGGAGCTCATGGAGTTGGGGTGTTCTTGTAATGGCTGCTTTATATAGCAACTATGTACTATAACAATTATCTAACAATGTCTAAACAAGTCAACTACAAGGTCAAATGTGACAATATGATTAAGATATTGACGTGGAATTTCTATTTTAGTGACGTGAAAGCATTTTCAGAAATTTGTATGCATTTATATTTTATAAATATAATTAACAGAAGGGAGCTATTGGAGTTGGGATGTTCTTATTCTGGCGTATTCAATTTCTGTCTACAGTAGATGCTTGTTTGATTAAGTCAAATTATATTTCAAATACTATTAAATCAGTTCACAAATTGTAAATCCAACAGTTGACCAAAGTTCAATATTGAAGTGTGTGGACTTTATGACGAAATTTCCTGCATCACCATGGGCAAAATCATTTTCGCTGTTTGATAAATAACTTCACTATACAGCACCAAAGGAATGCGCTACAGATTCTCTGAGTATATGAGTTGACTTTACCTGCTATCTTTTAACCTCTCGTTTGCTTGACTTTTTTGTTTTCAACATTCGCCAGAAACTTCTTGGATGAAACTGGACTAGAAGGAAATCATCCTCTTGGAAAACAATATCTAGTTGCCTCATTATTTTGTATCACCTTTTATCTTCCAAATACTGTTTGCATTTCATATAAGATGTCTGTTCTGCTAGATGACCTTTGACCTCTCCGGTGATGATGTATTCTAAGGTAACTTCTTGAAATACTTTACTGACAGAAACCTTACATGTGAAGAAAGAAATAAACAAAAATATTTTTAATAACAAAACTTTTGTTGCAAAGTTCACTGCTTTATCAGGGTTCCCAGCCCATCAGGGATAATTATTTTGCTTTTTTCCAGTCGGGGAAAAGTCAGGGAATTTAATAAAAATGTCTTAAAATCAGGGAAAACTCAGGGAATTTTGATTGGCTCAAACTTTGAAATAGTCAGTCTGACTTATTTTCTCTGGTGTGTTAGGTGTCTGTACTTCTAGGTTTTTCATTTCATTTCATTTATTTGTTTCATCTCATCATACACAAGAGAATACATATAAAGTATGTAGGTAAATATAAAAATACAACATTGTAATTTTGAATATAAAATACATTTGAGAATAATATTATATAAGACGATTCATACAAGTGTATGAGAGACATGGATGCCTCCGAAAACGCTAGGCGTGTGGGCAGAGGCACCCAGTTTACAAAATAAGAACATATTGTAATTGATATAACTGGAATCAAACTGTAAGTTGCATACATTGAGGTAGACAGAATTACAGAGAAAGCTATATAAGCAAAACAAAACAAACACATAAAGCAACCTTTAAAAAAAAACACAATGAATAGAGAAGCATAAATCAAATACATGTATTACATGCGTGAGGGTGGTGGGTTACACAGATGTGTATCTTATGAATTGTGCTGTATGTAGTATATTAAGGTATCAGAAAATGAGGGTGCAGGACAAACATACGGGACAAACAAGGGTATCATGTGACTGGAGCGTACTCATTTATGGATTCGAGGCTGTATTGACCGATAATGTGTTTCTTAAGAATGTTTTTAAAAGAGGCGAGGGAACGAGCAGCTTTGATTGTCTTATTTAATGTATTCCATACCACGGGTCCTTGAGTATTAATAGTATTAGCCGTAAGCAATGATCTAGCTGGCTCAATATGGAAATCAAGGACTTGTCTCGTGCTATAGTCATGAATGTCGGCCTTGGTGGCAAAGATATTATTTGGGAGATCATGCGGAAGTAAATTATAAATTGTGCCGATACATATGGGTAGCAAGCTGATATGTATAGATATCACGAACTTTTAGTTTTTTTAATGCTATGAATAAAGGGGTTGTGTGCTCTAGCCAAAGGGAGTTAGTGCACGTTCTAATAATTTTTTGTTGGTGCTATAAAAAGGGACTCTAAATTTGAGTTATTTTTATCTCCCATTGATTATGCCATTGTATTTAGAGCAATTTTAGCTATGTGGGTAGTATGAGCTTTCCAAGACAAGTTTTCGTCTATTAAGACTCCCAAGAACTAGTTACATCCACTTTTCAATATTTTTGTTGTCAATTTTGATTTGGATGTTGAGGTTACGTTTATTGCTATGCTTATTTTTAAAAATCATGTAGTTAGTTTTATCAATGTTCAATGACAGCTTATTAAGTTTGAACCAATTTGATGACAACCGCAGGCTTGATTATGCATCTCTAATTTCAAAACATGTAATGATTATTTTACAATAATTTGGAGGTGACAATCAAACCTAGATCGCCAATTTGGAAAATTATGGCTGTGGCCAGGTTGCGACCGGCCGCATTAAGTTGTGGCCAAATTGTGCTCCAACGCCTAAAAGGCATTCTACCCCTGATTGTTCCCAACTCCGTTTCGGTCTAATTCTAGACTTCATAATCCATCTGTGCTAAGTGAGGTCTGCACAATAATTGGAAGATGAATTTCCACCACAAAATTTTCAATACAAACATAAAACAAAAGTAATTTGCTAATCACGGGCATCAATTTGATTTGGTAACTATGCCTTAGGCACAAAAAAAAAAAAGTTTGTTTCCTGTCGGTGGTCAAAAAACCTAAATGCGAAATGCGTTTTTTTATTTTATTTTGTTTTCTTTTTTTTCTATTGTTCAAGAGGTGCTAAGGCAAATTTTGATCGAAAATCTGCATGGAAACCTGTCCAGTTTCAAGTTTTTATTGAAAAGAAAACACTTCTATAGTAAAAATTTTGCAATTTTCCCATTCTTTTTATCAAATTGGCTATTTTGATTTTCGTTTTCTAAAATCTCAAATAAAAAAATGAAATGTGCAAATAATGACGCCAAGACGAAATGCGCGCGGCGCACGGGAAACAAACTTGGTTTTTGTTTTTGCCTTACCTGTGTGAAGCCAAGTTTCTTGAACATTGCAATGCTGATTTCATTTTGCAGACCAATCTTTACAATATATTTGGATACATTGAGTTCACAAATTCCTACAGAAAAATCAGAAAAGTTATTAAGCTTTCAGTGCCATAGCCAGCAATGGGACAAGGGAGCCCAAAGTAACAAATGTACCACCACAAGATATACCCAAATCCTTAATTTTAACCATACCCAGTACAAAAAACAATGTTTGTTTTACATATCAATTTGTTGTCATCTGGTTGGTTAAAAGAACCATTTCAGCACTTACAATGCCAGATGATGATATACAATAAACGTTTCTCCAATAAGGGTACACACAACTTATTCGCACACCATAGACTTTATACAAATAATTTGGTTTTATCAGGAGATTGAACTTTCAAACGGCTGATGTAAAATAATGGTAATGGTTTTGATGTCACTTTGGGGGTCAATATTTAGCTGAGATTGCATATTTTATATATATGTCAATATTGTTGGACTTTGAGGACTCGTTCTTGGAATTATTGGAGTCGGATTAAATGTCCACTTATATATTTTGAGGTTTTTATAATGTACAGTATGCACAGCACAATTTTTGTACACCACAGCTAAGAAAAACAAAACGCAGGAATAACATACCATATTGCATCATAAGTAGAGCCACCTCTTTTCCAAATCCTCTTCCACGACACGATGGCTCTAAAGAAAGAAGAAAACAAATTATTTTTATGATGATGGCAATACAAATCAGGAAATGTAGATAATTTACTGCCCAGTACATATGCATACCTGCAGCAAAGAACTTGCATGGTCTGCTCAAAACAAAACAAGCAACTTGAAATTTAACTCTTAGAGCACCAAGACCAGCCATTTAAAAAAATAGCTGTCTTTTGTTGAATTTTAACTAGAGTTTTCCTGTGGTTTCCCCTACAAGCATGAATTTTGAACCAAGCATATGTACCATTTGAAGTTTTACTTGGATAAATACTGAAATGATTGTAGCTGAATCAATCTATTTGCAAAGAATGATCAGACTCCTAGGGGAGGTACTTTCATTGACATAGTGACATTTTAGAATACACCTTTTTTACCATAACTTGGGAGCTCAACTGTCTCTTCAGAAAACATAATTTAAACACGAAAAAATGGTATTGGATAGGGTAAAAATAGTTAATGTCATGATCCAGACATATGTTAGCAATAAATTGGGAGTACAAATGAAGTCCAGAAGTGAAGTTGATTTTTTTGACTCATGTCCCTGTTATCATGGAAATGCCCATATGCATTTTGTAGCTAAAGAAGTTGGCTTTTGATATAGATAAATGACAATGTGATACAAAGTATAACTTTATTCTTTTAGCATAGATAACAATGTATATTTGTTTCTGTTACAACCTGTAGCTCTATTTACTTGTGCCTAATAGTATGAATTTACTTCAGAGAAGAATTGCAAAAAACTGCGCCTAAATCATCCAACACCAACAGTATTTTGTGATACCTATAACTCTATCCTAAACTTTCCTGTCCACAAGCATTCAATTCACACAATGAGAAATAGACCAAATTTATTAAGTATGGTAACAAGAGTATGGTATAGTTGATCTCAGAGTTGTTTTTCTTCGTTCGCAGGTTTTTTTATTTCCGACGCTTGTTGTTAAGGCCTTCTGCGTGCTGATGCACTTATTTACGCACATATTTGCAGAGCGTGATTTGTTGATTTCGATTATTTACGCTCACACTGTTGGCCACGTGTTAAGAGTGGCGTACATGACCCGATTTGAAAGGAAACACAACTTTGAGAGATAGTATACACTTTGTTATATGCCCTGACTTACCTGCTATCATGATCTCTAACTCCGCCACGGAGTTATCATCTGCATCATTGAAAAACAGGTTCACATCACCACACATGCTATCTATAAAACAGTGTAGCAATATATATATCATTAATAGATAATAAGTAAATGGAAATAAAGCTAAATTAAGACAAGCTCGAGTGCCACGATTTCTCTAACTTTGTTAACAAAAGTGCAGATTGCATATCACTGATTAAATTGTTTGAGGATAGTGGGGCTCTCAACATAGGCAAATCAATCTGTACTTCACACATCCAGTTGTATCTAGATTAAACTTGTCTTCAGCAAACAAATCACACGAGCATAAGTGAGGCTGCACATGCACATACGCACAGTTGTGCTATTTCCACTCACACACACAATCCAGCGTGTCAATACGTGACACGGTAGTAAAGTCAGATTCACGCGCCACAGCGTGTGAACACAAGTTGCACTTCGGAAATGCATATTCATCTAGATGCATCTAGATTTGACGTTCCCTTGAGGAGAGCCAAATGGCACCGATTTTTTAACTGGTAAATGTGACTTACAACAGTAAATTGAATATGAATATGAAACTGAAATATGGCCATTAAGCAGGTACATTTCTATCTCAAAAATGATTTGTCCTAGAGAGATGAAGCAGGTAAATACCCCGTTCAGACACACTAAAAAGTCGTCTTAACTTGATATCGAGTTCATTTTTAATTTCAAACACGACCTCGGATTAATGAAAAGTAACTCCACTTACGACTGTTCACACATGCGCTATGATTTTGAAGTGGAATTGAAATGAACTTTACTTGTTCCAGGTCAATGCGCTGTAGAAGTAAACACGAATTCAACTCGACTTACGATGACATGTGTTCACACATACGAAAAGTCATCGGTTGTCGTCTTTAATCGAGTTACATCGAATTACTAACGCGACTTAAGTTGCTTTTTAGCGAGTTGAAAATTCGATTGTAAGACGACATTTTGAAAGACGACTAAAGTCGACTTGAACTGTTCACACACAAGTGAATTTTGAACTCGATATATCTCGAATACGACTAAAAACGACTTTTTGGCTCTGTCTGAACGGGGTAAAATTCAAGACAAAGATGAGAACTATAACAGCTGATCCATTAAACAAAGACTGAAGCTGATGGCTAAATCTGCCCGTGCAATATGCAGTGTATGCACCAGTATTCTGACTTTAATAAGTACCTACAGAAATACAGTGGAACCTCTTTAACACAAAAACCCTGATAACATAAAATGTTTGTTAAGTCCCAAGTATTGATTTCCTATGTAAAATCAGTTGGATAACACAAAATCCTGATAACCCAAACTAAACTCTTTGGCCCCAGTGATTTTGTGTCAACGAGGTTCCTCTGTAGTAAAATCATATATAATGAACCGGTAGCAGTTAATAAGTACCCATGCCTTATTCTTTTAAATCTAATATAAAACAAATTAATTTAATATAAAAGAAATAAGTAACAAAATTATGACTTAATCAGGACTTATAAAGAAATAGTAAAAGCAAATATGCTTTTAATAATTCTTTTAATTGTTAAAATGTGAAACACATAACATAAATATATGCTAGCCAACATCACAACTCAAACATATTCAGATTATTAAATATTAGAGCAATGAAAAATGTAATCTTACTATAGTTTTAATTGCCACTTTGCTATTTTGATATATATGTTCGTTCATTCCTAAACAAAAGGAATTGCCAGATCTATAGAATTTCATAGCTAAATTTGTTGAATAGGTCTAATTCAACATAAAAATACTTTGAAATGTCCTCCAATACCCAAGATTGCTGCAAAAATTGATAAAGTTAGAGTATGTGAATTTATATACCACGGTTGAGTACTGAACTGATATGCTAACCCCCGGGGGTGGGGGGGGGGGTACTCAATTTTGGTTTTGGCCGGTGGGAAATTTGAAGTACCACCCATGTCTATACCAATATTTAAGAAAAAGGGACCCATCCATATACCAAATTCCCAAAATTTTGAGTCGAGTTTATACAAAAAAATGAATTTTCCCCGAAAATTAACAATAATTTGGCGAAAATTTTCTGATTTTTGTTTGAAATTTAGAAAAAATCCAAAATTTGCGCCATTTTGGTGCAAATTTTAGAAAACAGACCCATCAAAATACCACCTTTTGCAAAGAAAAAGGACCCATTGAAATACCAGACAGCCTGATTTTGCTACCCAAGTTTGCGGCACATCCCCGTAATCACTTTTGTACTAAGTACCCCCCCCGGGTGCTTACCTTCCTCTGAAGAGGCTGTATCTTTGTACTTCATTTTATCCAAAACTATAAAGGTTAACTCTGAAAAGAAAAATAACATAATTAATGGATTATGAATCTGATTTGAATCTGAATCTGAATCTGAATCTGAATATATTTGGAACTTACAAGCCTACAAAATATGCGTCTATTTCATGAAAAATAACATTAGTTGTTTTAATTAAAAATCTTTTGCTCATCACATGAAACACACATCAGTCAAGTTCAAGTTTTCGAACACAACATGTGTAAATCAGGGATGCAAGTCATTGAAGCCAATATTTCCTGAAATGTCTCAAAATTTCCTGGAAAGAGCACTTTTCCTATTGTTTTATACAGGACAAAATTTCCTGAAAACAAGATATTTTTAGTAAGATTTCCTGAAAACTTTCATCCATGTGTAATTTTATCCTAATTTACGTGTTTTCACCTTTTCATCAATTTGGAGTTAGGCCCTAAGTACCAAAAGTAACTCTTGCAGTCTATATAGGTCACAAATAATGTTTAGTTCATTTAAATTTGAGTATCAAAAATTAAGAGAATTAGTTATTTATTTGTAATTTCATGGTCTAAGTCACTGATATCCCTGACAAAATAACAATTGAATACGGTACACCAGTACAAGAAAACCCATGCAACTCCAATAGCTCCCTTCTGTAAATTATACTTACAAAATATAAATGCATACTAGAAAATGCTTTCACAACAGAAAAAAGCATTTCCATGTCTATATCCAAATCATAGTGTCACATTTGACCTTGTAGTTGACCCCTGCAACTATATATTATTACAATTATCTAACAATGTCTAAAAAAGTCAACTACAAGGTTGGGATATAAAAATGGAAATGCTTTTTAGTGATGTGAAAGCATTTTCAGAGATGATATTTTGTCCCTGTTGAAAACAAGCAGTTGAAAATAATTGACTAGGGTACAGATAATCTCTGGTGCAATCATATTGGCTATATTGTCGTGACCAGGGCTTTTATTTTGGTTGAATTTGCTGATAGTTTTTAATATTTCTTGAGGAACAATAGGTTTAGTGTACATACATGTTTGCGCAGGCTGTTTTAAGTACTCTTGTGTTTTATTCTGCTCTTTCTTCAAGCCCCGGGGGGGGGGGGGTTACTTACATTGACAAGGTATACGTATATGTGCCTGCCTTTTGGGGTGATTTTTCCAGGATTTTAGTATATCAATTGGGTGGTTTTCACCTGAAAATTGGGAAAATTTGCAAAAAGAAGCCCAATTTGAGTAAAATTGGGCGCTTTTCCACTAAAATTGGTATATTGATGGGTGGGTTTTTGAGCAAAAAATAGGAATAGAGACGGTAAGTTTTTCGGAGTCCGGAAGGCACATACCCGTACAAAAAAATTTCAAGCCAGCTGTTGTCTTCAGTGTTGGGCAATAGGCTCACGGTATTCAGTGACCTTGGGCTGATGTTATGAAGCTTACTCTCGTGAGAAGTAAATATTTAAAATTTTTGACCATAAGGACCATCCATCATGAACTTCCAGTAAAGTTTGTATTTTTTAATTTTTAAAAACAGTACAAACATGTACACACTGAAGTCAATATATGACAAAATTATGACTTCTTTAGATTTGTAATGTTCATACTTTTCTTACACTCCTAATAAAAATATCAGCTTTTGTTTCAACTGTGAAATATCTGAAAAATAGCAATTTCTACAGCTGCACTGGAAATGTGCAACATTATGACACTTTTTTATGTTTTCTAGTTTAAGGTTTTCTAAGAGACATGTCATGCTTTTAAGAATCATATAGCCAGTAGTGTAACCAGAGGGGTGGGGGGGGGGCAGGGGGGAGCCCCCCCAGAAAAAATGTTTGCCCCCCCCCCCATTTAAATCAAGAAAAGTACTGGGTTTCAATATTTAGTACATTAGTAATGTAACTGTGCAAAATTTAACCCTTTTATTTGTTAGTTTTTCAAAATTTTCCAAAATTTGCGCCAATTACCTTTAGCAATAATTTAATGAAAAAAAACTCGGATTTTTTTCACCAAAATAGTAGCCATTTTTGCAAATTTTAGCAAAATTTGGATAATTTGCTACATGAAAAATTTTGGGGTGTACCTTTTGTGTCTGAACAAAACTTTTTTGCCCCCCTGGCCCTGCAAAATTGTGTTGCCCCTGCTCGCCCCCTCAACTGAAAATTTCTGGTTACGCCACTTCATATTAATAGCTCAACAGGGTGTTGTATGAATTTGAAACAAGTGTCACTGTAAAGCTTGAGATGTGTTTTTTCTGAATTCTATACATAAAATAAAATTGACCACTTTGCAATTTGCTACTCAACTGTTTTCATCTAGATGCCATGATTTCTGCATGTCATATTCCTGCTCCATGGTCAGAGGTTCCGAGGCTGTCAATGCCTGCAGCTCTGGAGATTTCATCCATTCATGATATCTATAGGTGTTAAGAATCATACAAATAATACTATATGTCATCCCAGCCACAACATAAGGTTAATATAATTTTACCATGTACCACCATACATTGATGGTTATAAATTCAGCATTCGACATAAACAAAAAAAAATTGTTGTCCATCGGACAACTTTCCTAGTGTTTGAGGTTGTCTGCAAAATCCGTTATTTTCACAACTTAATCTGGAATTTGCGGAATCCAGATTGTTGGCATATTCATATACCGGGGACAGCATGTTTCATTCTGATTCAACGATTGAATGAATGAAGGCTGATTTGATCTAGTTGATATGTTGCATTTTGAAATTTTACGGCAACTTTAGCAAACGGCAAGAAAGTTTCTTTTCATTCAGCATCACGCAAGATCTAATACAATTTGAAGAGCAAATTAAGCAGTTTTGATGTGTACATGGATTCTTTACTATGTCTGAGCTATAATTGCCAACCAACAATTTCCAAGTGGTCCACCGAACAAGTTGAACATTCATTCAGCTTGTCCGAGTCATTTTTTGGTTGTTTCGGACAACCGACAAGCGAGCTTTTATGCCGAACGCTGGTTATAATAAACAAGCCACTGTAATTATATCAGTAGTTGAGAATGTAACAAGCTGCAAACATAAAATTCTGTAAACCTACAGATTTGACTTTATTTTGACATTTTGACAGTGTCAAAGGGATTCCCAATGAGCCACTGAGCTATATTGGTGAACTCATGTGCGAACAGAAAAACAGAAAAAGGGGTCATTTTTTCCTGACCAACACGGAAAGCACTGCACGTGTTCAGGGGTATAAAAATACTGATTTACAACAAAAAGGGTATTTTTTAAACAAAAACACAACATGTACACAAAAAAGGGGTGTTTTTAAAACCTGTAGAAGAAATCAAACTTTTAGGGGTAAAATGTAAAATTGCACATAAATCCTTGTTAGGGGAATTTCTTCAAGGGAAGCTCTTTAGGGGTATTTTGTAAACTTTTAATTGTTCATGCATGTACATCAATATCTGAATCCCCCCCTCCTCCCCCGGAAAGGGATTCTTAAACAAACCTGCCATTCTCAAGGGTTGTCCAGCATTCGACATCGACTCAATATCGATTCTTGGGATAGCAAAAATGAGAGCATGATGAATCGTTGACGTAGGCCTATTTTATTTTGACTTAATTCAAACTAATCCGAACTTTGAAGGTGAAGCAAGTGGTGGATCTTAACCTAATTCTAATATTGGCACATACGGTAGATCTGCACTTGGAGGGGGGGGGTAAATTTCCGGGGTAAATCTTCACCTAAGAAAAATATTTGAAGTTGTCAATCTCCACCTTATTTTTCATGATGTGAATGAAAGGATATTTTATTAGGGGGGCAAGGGGGGAGGGCAAGTTGCCCCGGGCGCCACCTCTAGGGGGCGCCAAATCGCCACTACTTGAAAAATAAAAAATTTTGGGCGTACCTTTTCAAGATGACCCCCCCCCCCCTGCCAGTTTCACTTCTTGCCCTGGGCGCTAGACACCCTCGCTTCGCCCCTGATTTGTTCAAGACAAAAGAAGATATCACGACCTTCCCATCAAGTTGCTTCCAATGGGATTTTTTGTACAGGTTGTAATTAGAGCTAGGGTTTAGTGATATGAAACATAGCACAATTAACAGACCTCGTCTCAATTTTGCATTTCTGATATGTTTCATCACTAAACCCTTACAAAAAAATTTGGAAGCAAGGCATGATGGGAAGATTCTGATATCTTCTTTTGTTCAAGATCACGCAAAAGCGAAAACAAGAGAAGACTTGATGAGGGTACTGTAAAGCATAAAAAATTTCACTAGCATTTTAATTTCGCAAATTTGCTAGTATCACAATTCGCTAAATTAAAATGCCGCTAAAATAATTGTAAACATAGCATTGAATAGCAAGATGATTCAAATTAGAGAAATTAAAATGCACCCAAAAAGTGAGGTTTTCCAAATTCGCTAAATTTTAATGCTGTGAAATAGTAGGTTCAAGACTCCTAGTTTGCATAAGTGTGTTATAATAAAATAATAAATAAAATGATGAAAAAGTATGAAATCAAACATACAATTACTTAGTAATATATAGGGGTCTACATGGGTAAAATTCGACACGTGCCACCTCGCGACATGGCCCTCCTTATCCCGCGACCTTGTGGCACGCGGTGTCTTATCGAGCGACGGATTTTTTTGCAAAATGCTGTGTTATCGTTCGACACGTGACCTTTTAAAGTATCAGTAAAGGACACGCGACATTTGGTGTTAGAAAGGGTAGACACGCGACACATGTAGTTAGAAAAGTCGACAATGCGACATGGGATTGACAGGCTTAGTTAAATCTCGACACGCGACACCCGTGTCAATTTCAGGCACCCATGTAGACCCCTATATATAGATACCTTTACAGAGTTTTGATATTGCAGCGACGTAGCTTGCGAGGTTCTCTCAACCTCTTCTTTCAGCGTAGTGGTGAAATCCTCCTAGTCCATGACCACCCGCTAGGACGGTCATGTGACAACAAGCAATGTCATCTAACTGAATGTCTGAATTGTGAATTGTGAACTTGAACAAGCAAGAGCAAAAACTGATCCTTAATCAAAATCTTTGAGTCGACCCAAAAAACTAACCTAGAAAAGATTTCGTGATTTTATTATAAACAAGCATGATATCCACCTCTGAATATACATGCTCCCAAAAAAAATTTCCCCTCTTAACTCTTAAAAGTGATCAAGGGAGGTCCATATGGACCAAACATTCGGTTTTTGCACTGATCGTAAAGTAATTTTTCATTGCCCTTCAATGTATTTGTCTAACTTTACCATGCGCTTCACTTGGTGGCAAAAAAAAATCAAATTGACCCATCCCTTCCCATGCTAATTAGCAAATAAGCATTTTCAAGGGCACTCTTCAAATTTGTTTTGCCCATAGAATCGTAACCGAACAACTTTATTCAAATTTTATTTCAGGAATGTATTTCTACTTACATAGGCCTACTGCAAATATGAGCCAAATTTTATTTAAAAATTTCAATCAATTGGGAAGTCGTTTTCAAATTTTTGGCTGGAAAGTTTTGACGTGACACAACAAATTGGTTTTTTGGCCGCCATTTTGAAATGGTTTATCCGATTTTCAAATTTTTGTTCTTTTGAAGTACTTTACCCGTGACCAAAGTTTCAACGAAAATTCTTTTGCGAAAGCGCTTTTTCGGTATTGGGTCCATATGGACGCCCCTCTTGACCACTCACGGGCATGTGGCAGACCTTGACCACTTAAGTGTTAAAAAATGAATGACATACCTTGGCACATGTTCTTTCTTGTATGGAACCAATACAACATTGCTGCCTTCTAGTAGTGTGTTTTCATTCAGTCTCATTCTAACAGAAATGAAAAATAAAGTTAATAATTTTTTTGATAAATTCAGCTAATATATTTTGAAACTTACAATCATTATCTTTTGATTTCTTGACTAGGAGTAAAGAGTAAAAGACATTTTTGTCAGCTAGTACAGTGGTTTTCAGATCAGAATTATGGCACTGTATAGCACTGTGCTAGTCCGACAGAAAATTCGGACTAGCGCAGTGTTTTTCCATTTCAAAATTCGGACTGGCGCAGTGTCGAACTCAGTGTTCTGTATGAAATATACATAATAATGATTTTTGTCGGTCTAGCGCAGTGGTTTTCAGATTCAGACTAGCACAGTAGTTTTCAGATCAGAATTAAGGCACTAGCGCAGACTAGCGCAGTGTTTTTTTCATTTCAAAATCCGGACTGGCGCAGTGTTGGACTCAATGTTTTCCATCTTTGGACTGAAGCAGTGTTTTTTTCAGACTAGCGCAGACTAGCGCAGTGCTTTCATATTCGGAGTGACACACCTCTAAGGTATACAGGAAAACTGTATAGTCTAGCGCTGTGTTGGACTAGCAGCGTGTCCGAATAGCAGGTGCACCCAAAAAACGACTATAATGAACTAAGTGGACTGTTGGACCCAACCTCAATAAAGCACCGTATCAGGGAGTTATAGGTCACCTAGGAGCTGATCAAAGGATGGGCCTTTAATATCAATTGTACATACTTTTGAGTCTTACTGTAAACCTACACAGCTACACTTGTAATGATATTGATACTTTTATTGAATGTTTAAAAACATTCAGTTACGGACAAGTATGTTCTCACAGATGCACTTAATAGATACATGAGAGTTGCACTTCCTCCCCCCCCCCCTCCAAAAAAAATCAACAATTTAGATGAAAATGTTACCCAAATTATTCAATATCAGGATACTACAGTGTGTCCCAGAATGAAGTTATCAACACTTTGACGCTTCATAACTCAAAAAGTAAATAACCCCATATAATGTAAATTATTCACAACAATGTATGATATCTTGTCCTTCTATGGTGCAAAAATAAACAAAATCCATGCATTAATTTTCTAGAAATGAGTATTAGAAATTCAAAAGGAGTTTGGACACTTTTCCCTGTTTGGGGAAAGTCGCAAAGTTCACGGTAATTTGCAGCATAAGCATGCATCAAAGAAAGTTATCTCTAAAGATATAACCATGATGATTTTTTCAATTATAATTTTTTTGTATCTAAGATAATCGTAGCCAATACATATTTTTGTTTTCATATGTAAAATTCATATCAATATGTTTGATTACGTAATCTTCCTTTGTGGCCTTCTCAAGAACGTGGAAACTCATTTAGCAGGCCGTTTGAAAGCACGCTTAAGGGTTGATACTCTGTTTGCAACGGTTGTAGGAATACGTTAATTCAAAGCAAAAACAACACCTCATTTTCAATGGTTAAGAGAGTATGATTGTCCAACATCTGTAAAGTGAGGATAAATTGTAACATTGCAATGATTTATTCAACATTCGAGAAGCCAGAAATCATCATCACATTAGTAGCATATCTTAATAATATCAGAATATATAAGGGTCATGGTTTCAGAAGGAACTGCAAAAAAGAAACGTGACCGGAAAAAAAAACCACCCTAAAAGCCAAAATAACATTCAGTCACCTTTTTGAAGACTCCTTGATATTATCAACATGAAACAACATGCCTATAAACAGAAATGTTTGTAAAAATGACATTCTTGATCGCATACTTCTGCTGTAAATTACCGCAGGAATTTTACGACATTTCCAAACTGGGAAAAGTGTCCAAACTCCTCTTCAACTTCAAACATCCATTTCTAGAGAACCAATGCACGGATGTTGTTTATTTTTGCACCAAAGCAAGTAAAGACATAATACATTATTGTCACTGATTGGCATTGTCCGGAATTATTTAGTTTTGGAATTACGAAGCGTCAAAGTTTTGATAACTTCATTCTGGGACACACTGTAGTATCTCAACTCAATGGATCCTTACTCTTTGGGAAAATTTGGTACATTGATGGGTCTATGAATTTTCAATACATATATACACCAAATTCGAGCAATCACAAAAATTTGATAAAAAAATCTGCCATTTAAATTGTGCAGAATAGTACCATTAAAATGTAAACATTTGACACCATATTTGGGCTCTTTGGATAGATGCCCTTTTCTTAAAACTTGTGGGGTCTTGGACTTGGTAGGCCTATTTGTATTCAATTTTTTCAGCAGCACTTCCCTACCCAAACTAATTTGAGCCCCAACCCCTGCTTTAAGATGAAGAACAGAAGAAGGTTCATTTTTCATAATTGTATTCTATTTACTGACATATAGACTGGAGATCACTTTTCAGCTTAAAGGGCCAATTCATAAATCTGGTGTGACCAAAACCTCAGCCTCACCTCTTTTCAAGCTAAATAAAAAGAAGAATACAACATAAATGTAGTCTGAAAATGTCACTTGATTCTGACAAAATCGTTTCCAGTTACAAGCTTTTCAGCATTTTGAAAATCCCCATAGACTACTGTGTTGTAATTATTGCCGGGGCCCCGACAGTAATTACAAAATGACACATGTTCTAATTTGTCTCAAAAATATGGAAGTGCATTTGGTTTTAAGGGGATTGTAACATAAAACATTTAAGGAATCCTTCCAGCTAAAAATCTCAAGTTTGATAGAGGTGACCTTGAGGATACAAAGTGGATCATGAATTGCCCCTTTAATTTATGCCAAGAAAGATAATAGATTCTGAATCTGATCTGTATAAATAATCGACCACGCCTCCTCTGGAGTATCAAGTTGATGGAGGGTCAGGGCAAAGTTAGATGGATTGCTAGCTTAAGTGCGTTTTCAGTCTTTCTTTTAATGATTGGGTAGACGGAAGGGGGTAGGGCATACCAGTTGACTTTTTTTTTTGTGTGTGGGGGAGGTGGGGGAAATATGAGTTCTTATAAAGTTCAGTTCTTGATGGAAGATGTTTATATCTTGATTGATGCAATCTGGTGCTCCTAGTTGGTATTAGCCTTTTGTTTGCTGCACAGACTTTTAGTTCATCTTTTTGAATCCTATAAAAGTTTGTGAGCTTTGCAGCTTGTCTCCTCTCTAGAGTTGGCCATTCTATGCTGTAATCGCTACATACAAATCTGGCTGCAGAGCGTTGTATTTTTTCCAGTTTCATGATATTTGTCTGTGTACATGTGGATCCCAAATCGACGATGATTCTGGGAGGTCGTTTATTGCAAGAGTAGGCCTAACAGTGGCCCCATAAAGCATTTTCGTCTAAAAGTGATGATTTTACCCCATAAATATGATCATAAAATTTACAAAAAATGATCACTGATGATGTGATTTTGTTCATGCAATGCTTATTGCTTAAAGCAATACTATAAAGTGTTAACAATGAAGCGGGCCCCGTCACCCATGACTTTTGATTTTGAAAGTGTAAAATCTGGCATAACTTTTCTATATTTCATCCTATGGGGCTGATATTAGTGTCATTTTCTTTGTTTTTTAATGCTCTTTCCAATGATACCAAGTTTGTAGGGGTTGTGTGAAAAATGGAATAACCTCCGGACTCCCTACAATAGCTACCTGAACAAACATCCCCGATGCTGGCGCTGCACTCTCCCCAGTTTTTGCCCCATATGTTGGGCAGTCGGCGCAATCTTTGGTTTTCTGTGGTGGCGAATGGTACACATTGATTGCAACGTGGATTACGGTAAAAGTAAGATTTTCAGTCCCGTTTTGAAGGTTTTCAAGTAGTAAATGTACTTTGAGGAATTGAAAATTTACTTCTTTTTAAAGATTTATTGCTATAC
>JXSR01S044063.1:0-10144 GCA_000969725.1 Ophiothrix spiculata | reverse complement strand
ACTATAAAACTTACACTGTGATTGTGTCCTCAAAATCAGAGTATTTTTGAAATTGGGAGACAAATCTTTCCATCGCAGTATTTAGGGTTACCGATAACCAACAATTCTTATCTGTGTCAAATTGAGTCCAGTAGATTGAATTTAGCTCTTCTTGAGAGAAAACCCCTCAAAATAAAAAGAGACATGTGTCTTATAATTGTCCAAGACTATAATTTGTTTAAGGGACACAACTATGATACTGAAAGTGAAATGGAGTTGAATTAACTTGGTTTTTAATAGAATTGGGCTGATACCTGAATTTTTTTTGTTTTTCATATTTATTGCCCTGTATTTGGGACTGGTGGGGGAAAAAGAATAAAGAGACAACCACCCGCTCCCTTCTCACAACAACTATACATCTCAGAATACATGTATATATGTGCATATAAATGTAAATTAAAAAACGAAAACGGATAAAGGCAGCAAGTCGCCGTTGATTATGGTTATTACCTGAAAATGCGCTTTATTCCGTGTGAGTGAAAGAGCCTATGTGATGTCGAGTACCAAATTCGTATCTAAAAAGGCAAAGTTCGCAAAGCTCTATAATAAATTTGTATGCAACTTGCTGCCCTTAACAAGATTCATTAAAAACATAGCTTAATATTAACTGCTACAAGGCAACTGGTGTCCACCAAAAGTCAGAAAGAAGATGAAGACCAGCAGAGAGCAGAGCCCCTGAAAATGAGAAAAATGCATACATGAAACTCTTAGCACACACATATTTTACTGGATCCCATGAATTGTGAACACCAGTTTAAATGTGTTTGCACTGTTCAGTAAGTATTTCCTCAACAAATTAAAAGATTTTGAACGCTTTTAATTTTATTTTGTTGAAAAACATGGGCAATCCATTTAAATTTGCTGTGAAATGATTACCACAATTCATTGATATCTTTTTACCTTTTCAACATTGAAAAATGTCACTACCCAATAGACACCTTGATTGTGAGTAAAATACACGGGGGATTTTATGGTTGCTCAAGGACACTTCTCACACAGCTCATTATTTTTTGTTAATTTCCCCTTTATTTTTTTGGAGCTATTTTCAGTTTGTCTCTGTCTTTCCTTTCTCCTTTTTTCTCATGGGGAAAGGTAAAAATTAGAAGTGACAAAAAGTGGCCTGAAAAGTTAAAATTGAATAAAGGAAGAATTTGCACAGGCTTTTGTCGTCAATTAAAAAAGAAGAGTGCAGTTTGAACTTTATCAATATACCAATTTTCCTGATCGTACATATCAAAAAAAAAAAGAAAAAAAAGAGAAGTAAAACTAATTGAAATAAAACTTGGACATGTGACAGATTGTTTATTCACAATTTTATCATTTGAATTGCAAAGTATATGTCACTATCCTCCTTCTTCCATGACCGCTTTCACACCTGACTAGATTGCTTCCTCAGGGAAGTTATTACCTGTACATCTAAAGGGAACCGGTCAAGTTTATTCTGCTTATGGTACTTAACAACAGCTGAAAATTGGTTCCCAATACGGTTCAAGTTTATTTTACTTATGGTACTTAACAACAGCTGAAAATTGGTTCCCAATTAAAATGCATGCATGTCAAACATTCAGATGTGCAAAATTCTGCCACAAATTACATTTTTAGTGGAAGGAAAAGATGGTGTGACATGTTGTATATTATCAGTGATGATTAAATAGGCTTACTTGGACCCAGTCTCTTTGATCATTTAGTTATAGGTCTACCAGTTAGAAATTATGATTTTTGCATTCGGTTTTAATCAATGTAGATTTCCGACAATGTCCGGTAGCATTTCAAGTTATAAAACAAATATTGAACAAGTTCAAATGACATTTTAGAACTAAGCAAGCCCAATAACTTCCTTAACAGGATATATAGCTTCCAATAATGCAAACATTAAAACTTTAGTCGGGCAAGCTCATGTACATTGACAGTTCACTGACACGGTGTTTAAACAATCCACATCTGTTATAGTTCATGTTACAGGTAACATACTGTTATCTTGATACATCTGTTCAGCTCAACATATCGGTAGCAAAAAATTGTCAAGTTTTATTAGGAGTAGCCTATTCATTACCAATATTGCAATTTTAATTGCGCTTATTATTCGTGTGATTCAAATTACACTGGGAGTCGATGCATGCATTGTGACTTGTAAGCTGCCAACAGATGCATGCAAAGTACCATCTAATGTCCTGCAAGCATGTTGAGTGAGAAAGGATGATTGGCCGAGTACCAATGAAAATATCACATTTACACAATTTTACTTACAGTACGAGGGGGTATCAAAAAGTCTTAAACTTTACCTAGAAGGGATTGAGCTATATCAATGAACTTTTGTCAGAATAGTCACTCGTCTTTATATACATAATGGTGCAGAAATTGGCTCATTTAGTTTTACTTTCTTTACAGGTGGCGATTGATGTCATCTACCTACCCGCTTAAAACATACGCTGCATGGAGGAAATTGAGACATGCCGCGTAATAAAGTTAATGCAATTAAAAGGTTACAGGGCCCAGTAAATCTTATTGGTACCACCAAAGTTAAGTTATTTGATACCCTAGTAAAGAGCATGGTTTCCTCTATCCATTGATACCAAAATTATGGAAATTGGTTCATGAATGACGTCACAGTGTGTAATAAAACATGGCCTACCTGAAAATGTTGATTTACATTGAAATATAAAATCAGATTTTTTCAATAGAGAGGATCCCTACAATAACGGTCTGTAGACAGTCAGTTAAAAGTGGGAGAAATGTGTTACTTTCCACATTGACTATGCAAAGATACCTAAACTATCTCATAATAAAATTTTGCTCCTGTCGCCATTCCTTCTGGGTAAAGTTTAAAACTTTTTGATACCCCCTCGTATATAGGCCTCTTATGGGAACTGAAACTAGATCAGTACAAGCAGATGGTTTGGGTCTATGGTGTATGTGAATTAGAATTTAGAAAAACAAAACAAAATTTTTTTTAGATTTTTTATCTCTATTGACAGTATTGTAGTTCATAGTCACATAATTATATTAAATGAAAAAGGGGTCTTAGAAAAATACTTCATAACCAAAAGTGATTGAAATTATATTGACAGTATTTAAATTGAAATTATGGTACATATAGAGTAAGGTTTTTTATGACAAATTTACTGTCACAGTACTACAAGCACAATATTTACAGTACTTGGATAAAAGCACCTACCTCCTCTTTAATGAAAATTTTTGTAAAATTTGCATTTTCTCATTTTCAGTGCCACAGAAAGAGCCAGGTAAGATCCTTCTAGAGGGGAAACATGTATGTGTTGGTGAATGGGGTGTTTTTCTGTATCCACATCATGGAATGCACTTTACAGTCGCTCAGTTTTCTTCCTTCAGTTTCATTGTCTTGTTCACTGTAATTTTTAGGGGTTAGTTTGGTAGTTTCTTCATTTGTGGATTAGGTTTTAATTTGTATATACAAACTGTAGCACTTTAACACTTGTATGCTGAACAAAATGTTAGTTCAGGCTGTCCTAAAACTAATTTTACCTGTTCCAAAAAAGCAAAAATGGTTTAAAGATATTTGGTGGGTGTTCTACCAAATTTTTTACTACCTAAAAGTTCAGTTTTTGGGAGAGTTTTTAGGATTTCTTTGATACTATGATAAGATTTTTAAAGGATTTGGTTGAAAAAGGGGGCAACTGCCCATCATTGCTCCTTCCCTGGTGTCGCACCTACTACCTACAGACTGCTTTGTAATATTAGTCCATCAAGCGAGGCGCTAGCCGTGTTTGCTTGCGAGGTGCATCTAGTACTATCTGCACTCACTAATTTGTAGGATTAGGCCTGTATGAGTAACAGAATACAGTTTTGCAGAGAACTGCTGCTCTTGGTAATACTATCAAGCAATTGAGTTGAAAAACATTATGATTAAAGCAATACTATAAGATTTTTATCAAAAATGTTTTTTTTAGTAAAAACAGCATAAAATGAAGGAATGTGCCGATCTGAAAGCATTTTCAAGAGTATTTTGTCAAAAAATTGTTTTGCCATTGAAAATGGATAAAAAGCACACGCATGCTTTCCTATACTAATACATGTGGAATTAAATTTGGGATCCCGAAATTAATTCAACAAATGGTCATAAAAGAAAAAGTAAGCATATTTAAGCCAAATCATTTGGAGGGTATTACTATCTACCCAAAACAAACCCAGTGAGCTAAAAAAATCAAAAGTCATGGGTGACAGGGGGCGCTTCATTTTTAACACTTTATAGTATTGCTTTAAGTTTTCAGACTGATAAAGATGTGAGGTAGTTAGGCCTAACTAGTTTATTCAGGAATTTATTCTTGATGTACTCAAATTTGATGCCAGAACTTTTTTGGTACAAATGAATAACATTCAGTTAGTCATGTCATTAGATTTGGTTCATCATGCCAATGCTTGTGATATCAGTAACATATTAGGTTGAATGTGTTTGTGACATTTGTTTAGTCATGTTTGTGACATCAAATTAGTCTGTGACATTTCGTGACACATGTTTGTTACATTTGTTTATATAATATTCGACGTTTGTTGGATGCTTGTGAAATTTGGTTAGTAGGGGCCTAATATTTGGCTAGTTATGCTTGTAAGTTGTTATATTTATTTAGCAGTACGTTATTTGTTTTTTTATATGTTTGTGATAGTTAGTCATGTTAGTTTGTCTAGATGTTGCTGCTGAAATTTTGATCCCATTTATTCCCCAATAGTTCTTTTTGTAACTTTTTTTTCCCACTCCCAATATACCAAAGTCTCAATTTTTTTTCAAGATCAAGGGGAAAAATTGTTATGAGGTTTCAACTGTCAATTGAAATAACAATATGGTAACTTTTAAGTTGATCTATTTGCTTATTGCATGATTCATTGGTCAAGATAAGATATAAAGTATGCCATTAGAGCACACCCCCATACCCAGACACATGAGAAATTTGAAATTTGTTTTGATGATGTTCAACTTGTTTTGCTATTATTTCACCTAGCTTTGATGCATTCTAAAAAGCTTAAACATCGCCTTAATAAACCTAATCACCCTCGATAAACCACAAACTGGATTGAAACAGCACAGATACTCAAAAACATGGTTGAGTTGAAATAGGAACAATTAGACTGGTGATGAACTTGAAAATAAAGCTTTAAATATTAGTTAACCTTGATCACAGGAAGTGTCCTGAATTTGGGTCATTAGATCAATATGGTTTAGTAAGGCTCAGCCATACATCACTGTATAGAGCGCAAACATATGAGTAATATACACTGTTTTAGTAAGACTATGGTCACAATACTTTGTACGAACAGTGTTAAGTCCATCTAAAAGGGCCAGGGACAACAAGCCACACCCTCACTGCTCGCTTCGCTCTTGGCCCTGGTCCTTCAAGATGGACTAAACACTGTTCCTAACTGTTCGTATGCAATTTGTGACCATAGTCTAATTGATATACAATGACTGAAACTGTGTACGTTGTTTGTATGTTTGGGCTCTATACGATGATTTGTGACTGCATGAGCCCCTAATTTAGTTTCCAACTTAATTTGTTGAACAATTCGACTGTACCAGTGCCTCACAATTTTTGTATATGTACTGAAATTTTAGCTCCAGCTTTTTTTGTTTGAGAGAAACAGCAACATGTAAATGACCATTATCATTAGCGTAGCCAGGGGGTGCAGAAGGGCCGTGCGCACCCCGGGGGTCTACAAAAAAAAAATGGGATAAGGAAAAAAGAAATAAAAAAACAATGAGAAAACAATGAAAAAAGGGCTCAGTAGTCCTAATTACTGGTAATAATACATTTTGTGACCCGTCCAATATAGGCAGGTGCCCTACCAGCCCCCGGACCTGTCGCGGTTTTGGAATAGGATTTATTGCGTACCCCGGGTACATATGTACGCACCTGATTACACTCACTTTAATTATGAGCCTGTTTTCTAAAAAAATGTTTAAAATAATAAACCTGAATTACAGGTGTTATGTTCTACCTTGTAATGTTTGAGTCATGACATTATTATACTTAGTACCTAGTGGTACCCTTTCAAGTTGCTGTTATTCCTTCTGAGGAGTAGATGGAGGCAGAATAGAAGAGAGCAGTGTTCATTGCTACTAACTAAAGCCCTGGTCCTACGGCTCCTGATCTTTTGTGATGATGCATCAGAGCTTCAGGAGAGCGTCGCAAGGAATTTGTATCATTAAAATCTATCGCTGTCTTTAAACAATTTCTAGGTGATTGTTTGTACTTTTGAACCTCCGAAAATTTGTGCCAAAATAATAATGGGGTGCTCCTGCGAAATGAGTAAAAAGTTTTGTGAATAAAGATTTTGAATGAACGGCTTCCAAAATATAAAATGGTGAATATGTCAATTTTCGTTTTTTAACATAAGTTATCTTGTTAATTTTGTTCAACAATGAACGCTTCCTGATCTTTAAACTGACATTTACAGCTTGAGTATATTTGCAAATAATGGTAAAAAGCATTTGTAAATTTTGAGCTTGATTACACACAGAAAAAAGTTGTGTTAAAAAGGGAACATGGTTAACAGGTTGAGTTAAATTTTGCACAATGTTGGGGTAAAATTTGACACAATGTTGGGTAATGGTGCACATTTTACCCGACATTGTGTCAAGTTTTACCCAACATTGGTATAAAATTGGATCGATTGAGCACATATTTATTGGTCGAGCTATGAGTTGCAAAAATATTGGGCGAGACGCAGTCGAGCCCAATATTTTCAAACTCATAGCGAGACCAATAAATATCGGGCGTAAATCATCCAATTTTATCATTATCATGTTTTGGATCCAATATTTTCCCACACTTGGACACCTCAAAACATGATAATGTGCAAAATTTAACCCCAACCTGTTAACCATGTTCCCTTTTTAACACAACTTTTTTCTGTGTGTACTAACAATATAGCGAACCAGATATCTTTATCAATATAGCATTAGATATGTTTACCAGCTGAACTCTATGTTTGTTAGCCATACATTAAATGAATTTATCAGTTAATTCATTTGCATTTAGATAAGCAATTACAACTCATTCATCATATTATAATTACAGGTGAACTGTTCATGCACTCGGTCGGTAAACATTATAAATGATAGAAACAATTCAGTTCACCTTATCTACCCCCTTTTTTCAGGCATCTTAACCTTTGAGGGGAGACATTTTGACAAAGTATTATGTTTCTCAAAAATATCTGTAATATGATGACGGTATCGTTTGATAAACATAGCACTTGTTAACAATTCTTAAGGCTGGCTCACATTATGACGATTAGGGGAAACGACAAGAAATGGTAAGCTGTGAATGATACTTTTCCTGTGTAGTTATTGTCCAGTTTTATGTCAATGACCACTGACAAAATCATACTGGCAAGGAATGAACTTGCAACGACTGATGCGACGTTGGCTTGCGGAGGGTGACGTAGGGTGACGAATGTTGAAATTCAATAGTTGTATGTTATTTACATTCATCACCTTTCATTGGTCATCGTCATAGTGTGAGCCAGCTTGTAGAGATCAGCTGAAAATTTAGTGGAATTTTATCTTTGAATCTCTTCAACAAACAGTTTGTATAATTAGGTTACACATTAGTATAATTTATTTACAATGGTTATTTGGATTTACCTTAGCGAATCTGTGAATGATGATTAATGATTTGATATTGAGACCATGAGTCCATCAAGTCCATCCCAATTGAATCCGAGTCATTGTTGGGCCCTACGTTTGAGACCGAGTTCCCTACTATGGAAAAGTTTACCATATGTTCCTTTTTAAAAGTGACTTTATCAGCTATACTACAAAATCATGATACAGAAGACACATGATATTCCAAATATATTTGTCATTAGTCACAGCGCCCCCACGTGACGAGTTTGGGGCTGAAGAAAGTCAAGCGAGTTGCTGACAGAAAGCTTCCCATAGGTAAGCTAAAAACGCTGTTTTGTGAAGTTTAGAAATTGTTAAACATATTTGGCATTAATTTGATTTGGTTGAGAAACAGTGAAAAAATTTGATCACTGCTGATTTGTGAAGATCATAGCAAGCTTATATTTTTTCATGTTTATAGCAAATCAGACTTGTTTGTGATGTTGTAAAAAACATGTTTAGAAACAATTTAATAACTTTGCTACATTGGAATTTTAAAGTATTTGGACTGAGTGTATTTTTTGGGATTTTGATATAATACAAATTCACAGTTTTTTAGCAGCCTAGCCTAGGCTGAATGTGCCACAAGGTAGGAGGACATGATCCAAAGTGGAATTTTATCTTTGTCAGAAGAGACACTCAACCACATATACTAATAGCACTTTATGTTGTAGCTTCATTCCCTTCTCCATGTTAAATCTTTCAGTAGATTTGATTTGAAAAACATACCCTATCCAGTTTCAAATGGATGTGATTTTGCATTCATTTTAAAAGTAGGGAAAACTTGCTTCACTCCCTTCTCCATGTTGAACCTAGCTGTCAGTAGATCTGGTTTGCAAAACATACCCTATCCAGTTTCAAATGGATGTGATTTTGCATTTTATAATATACTGTAAAACAAGAAATAGTTGCTAGCAATTTAATTTTGCTAATTTCGCTATACCCCAAAATCGCAAAATTAATTTGCCGCTAATATTAATAATGTACATTGACTTCAATGGCATGCTGATGCAATTAGTAAAATTAAAAATGCCGCCAAAAACCACAGATTCTGAAATTCGCAAAATTTTCTTTCCGCAAATATTTCTTGTTTTACAGTAAGCAAATGTCTGAATGCAAGACATGCATGTAGTCATTGACACAGTATTCGGGAGGTAAAACCACAAGTTCTGTTATTGCAATTTAGATAACAGAAATAAAATTGAAAATAATTTCAAGAATAGTTAGAGAGTATGGATGAAGGAAAAAAAAAGAAGATCGATTAACTATGTTTTTTTTTCAAATTATAGTTTTAGAGAATATACATGCATCAGTAAACAAAATGGACTTTTTTGCCCCCATTTTCAGCAAATTAACCCTAACCCTACCAGACAAAAATAACAAATCACAAAGTTAGGATAGTCCAAAAAGTCCAAATACATCATAGATCAGAGTTAGTTATGATTACGAAATCTTACAAAATCGCTGCAATTGCAGTGAATGCTCAGTGGCTTGATATAATGATATAACATGATTAGGGTGCAGGGGTACCTGGTTCAAATCAGGGTAAAAAACCTGCCATTTTTAAAGAAGTGGTATGTAGGGGGTCAGTGTTAAAGAAGATAGATTAAGGGTCATTATAAGATTGTAAATAGGCAAAACACAAAATGCTAAGCATACAAGGAAAAAAAAAGATGTATGAAAATTGTCATATTGATAGAACAGATTTTTGGAAGTAAAAAGCAGAAAATTTAGGCCTCTATATAGCTTTACCAATACCATAGTATGACCTAAATTATACATCCTTGTTTTTACAGTTTTTAGATTTATAGCACGGCAAGTTATACTACATAAAGCATTCGTTGATATGAGAGTGATACCTGTAACTTTTGGATGTTATGATTTATAAAATCAAAATAGTAAAGTACGTTAACTTTGCAGGTTTTTTTTTTAATTGATCAACCTTTATGAAATGAAAATGAAAGTTTATCAGTGTTTGATTCAACATAAAGCCACTTTAAAACAAGGACACAAACTGTGTTTCTCTTCATAGCTGGGACGGGGAGTGACATTTGGTATACTAATGGACATAAGGCAAAAATGTCCGATATGGACATAAGGCAAACTATTGCCCGCGCAATATGGACAGTTATAGAAACTGAGAAATCGGCCATGACGTAAGTGCCGAAACATTGACATGTGCACCATCAAATGAGTGTAATGTTGCAAACATGACAAATTGTACTGATATGTATTCCGATGTTTGTGTCAATACCCCTGATACATATTGTAGTTTTGATATTCTTGAAAAATGTGTCCCCCCTGTTACCTTTAGTACAGATAATGATTCAATGAATACTCCTGATACTACTGATGTCATTGATAATGTTTCAAATAATATTGTTAATTTAGGTGTTGATGTAGGTAATGATACTGATGTAGATATAATCGATATTGATGTCTCAAATAATATTTTTAATTTAGATG
>JXSR01S044060.1:14105-25366 GCA_000969725.1 Ophiothrix spiculata | reverse complement strand
AGCAAACCGTACGTTCTTCTTAATGGAGATGATTATGTCGTCCAGTGCATTATACGCGAAGCTACACCTGTGCCGACTATAACTATCGAGTTTCCTGAAAACACGCCCTTAACTACATCTGTGTCGTCAACGTATACTAATGTCGCCAGTGGACCACGAGGAAATATTTTGACAGCATTGCAGTCTTCGATAACAGCATCATTGTTACATAATGGTGCGACACTAACGTGTTCAGCACAGAATGACGCAGATAATAAATGTTCCACTTCGGGGCACACATTATCAGAAACCATCACAATTCAGGGTAAGCAATCCAAGTTTTTTTTTTATTTCAACAAAGCTATACACAAAATTATAACCGAGGACACACTAGTAATAATAGTTGACCGTCCTCAGTGGAAAGGTTCAGATGATAACGGCCTGCATAAAATGCATTCCAAATTTGAATCCCCTGAATCATGCTCCACATTGTTTGTCTATAATAGTTGGAAGTACTATGCAGATACACGACTTTCTCGGTTTAACTTATATATAACGTTATTGTTAGAAGATATTACTGGCAAGGTGGGTTGACTATGTAAGTATATCCATGCGAATGATAATCTATGTGTCTTAGTAAAAATTGTACACATGGGTTTTCCCCTGGAATTAGCTGTTAATGACCTCCGAAACAACATATAAAAGGCGGCAAGAAAAAGCAAGTTTGTCAAAATCGAATAATTTACATAAAACAAAATGCCCATCAATACAGGAGACGAAATTGTAGAATTGGTCAAAATCTAGTCAAATGCAATTCCATCATGTTTCTTTCATTATAAATAAGCAGAAAATGTATAATTTTCCCCACCTTTAGAGTAGGGGTTTTTCAGTTATATACAAAAATGTGAAAGGTCTTATCAGAGATCACATATTTGGCCAATGGGAGTCAATAATTTCAAAAGTGACCAATTTGGTTTAAAATGACCAACACAAAGTTATAGTTTAAACGGTGCACGTGTCAGACGTACCCTTGCCTACATGTCAAGGAAGATCGCATTCGAGCCGAAGTTGCATTATCAATACCATGGTAATTGCAGAATTTGTGTTTGCCTGATATCATAGCATTAATTGATCTGAAGTTTTTAAAACTATTATCTATGTGAAGAGATTCGCCAGACGAACATTTTGAGACTATTTTGAATAAGATCGATTTTTTGTTTTTAAATTTGTGACTCAAATAGGTCCTAATATGTTACTTATTATATGACCTATCAAGTTTTTGCACATTTTGCACGTAACCCAAGAACCACGCATTCCATTTTTTAATATGTTGTTTTGATGTTGATGCAATTTTGTACCTGTACCCCATGAATTGTGCAAGATTTACTAGTCTATCATCACAAATGCTTTGTGTTCAATTTGTTTTGGCTCGTATGACTAGGCTCACAATCCATGTTATAATGTTTTTTAAAGGTTCAATAGAAGGGGTAATATGATTTATATAATGAATTCAGTTTATTTATTCAATAACAGCTAAAGTTCTAACAAGTAACATTGAAATTATGGTCAGAGACGACAACAACAACCTTGCCAACCGAGGAGATGACGATGAGTACATCGTAAAGGCCGATGAGGAGTATACAATAGATTGTATTGTGACACAATCATTCCCTCAGCCCACCATAAATATGGACATTGGTACTAATGACATAGGGGGCACTGAATCGGAGGTTGGAGTGTATGATCCTAATAGTTCTGATGTGCTTACTGGGAATTCTCTCAATAGTCTCATAAGGACTGGGCGTGACACGTATAGTTTCATTGCGGGGGATTGTAACATGCACCTGACTTGCTCGGCTACAAATGAAGCTAATGTGTTAGCAGGATTGGGGCCAGCTACAAAGTCTTACACAGTTTTAGTAAGAGGTAAGTGAATATCATGTATACCGATGTAAAAGGTAGTCTTAGTCCCCCTGTAACCTAATATTGCCTTCCATAAACTATAACGGAATAAAGCGTGAAACTAATGTTGCTAGATAGTTGTTAACCTATTCTTTACTGTACATCCCAGAAAAATAAGAAAAAGGACTAACATTCCTATCACACCTGTGTACATTGCAAAATGTGTTTAAAATCAATATAATATATACATCTCCTAATTACATTCATGTTTTTGAGATATGAAGGAAAACAATTTCAATTTTGAAGTTTTTTTATACCCTTCAAGAAAAGTATGTATATTAAGTTTTATATTATCTGATGTATTTAAGGTTCTGACCATGCACTCCATTATTTCCCTATTGTATATCTATTTTTAGACCATTGGGGTTTCTATCCTAGTGCAATATTGCCTATGTTAGTATTTTTTATATTTTTTCATTGCAAAATGTCTTACTTTGGCATAATTCTTTTAAAAAAAATCCCTTTTTTTTTAATTTTAGGTTCCCAAGTAATTAGTATATTACTAATCAGCATAGAAAGGTTTATTCATTTTGTTTCTAGTTGTACCCAGCGAGGTTAGCTTGGCTTTGACACAAGGATCTTGTCAGAATGGAGAGCAAGCTTTACCAGATATGGACGGAAGCGTTACACTTGTAAACGGAATGGAGTACACATTCACATGTACAGTAAATGTAAGTCATATTTTATGTCCTTATATTTACGTTAGGATATTCCAAATAATTCCTTAACAGATGTCGATTACAAGTTTACAAACCCACAGAGAAGTAGTATTGGGTAAAATAATATATCAGGACCTTCCCATCATGCCTGGCTCCCATTTGTTTTTACGGGTTGCAATAAGAGGGATTAGTGATTAAAGAAAAGACATTCAGCTGACTTCATCCCAAATTTGCATTTCATATATGTTTCATTGCATTTCATAATTTTTCATTTTAACAACTTATTACAACCCGTACAAAAAATCACGTTGAAAGCGAGGCATGATGGGAAGGACGCGATATCTTTTGTATTTGGTGGTCAATGTTTTTAAAAGCAATAACTCATCTTTTGAAAATTTCTGGAATAGCTTGCCTTTGTTTTTGACTTTTTTATATTTATCTCTATAGGGTGCTGACGAGGAGCCTGACATTATGTTCTATCATCCTGGTTCATCTTTGACTCCCGTAAAATCTGAAGACGGAACTGAACTCATACCTAATTGCGTCCAAGAACAGGATACAGCAGTGTATACCTTTACCTCTAACTACGCAGTTCATCATGATACGCAGCTACGGTGTTGTGCTCAAAACGCAGCTAGTTCAAGCCAACTATGCGACGATGTCAACCTGAATGTAGAAAGTAAATGTTATAAATAAACATATAATGAATGTCGGAAAATAATGCCTTGTTAAAATACCTGTAATCAAAATAGAAAATGGTTCTCAAAAAGAAAATGCTCTTGTATACCTACATTACGTAGGTTAAAAGTGGGAAAACAAGCAGACTACTCTCGTCTGTAATATCTGAGCCAGATGTTTCGAAAGTTCTCTACCCTGCCCTGCGCCTGTTAAAGTATAGACGATTTGGATCTTAACTTCTCATTATATTGTAGGCCCTATATTTTCTTGTGTATAATTCAAACGATGTATTATCAATATAAGGCATTGCAAACTTCAAATAACAATATTTAGAGTATTTTGATTTAAGTCGTCGTTACAAGCTTAACCCTCTTGGCTCTAATGTCGAGAACACACGACTTGTTCAGCCATAAACATTTAGACAGTTTGACATTTTGTATGTTGATGAATGCTTCCAGTAGAAATAGAAAGACAATGTACTATTTAGTAATTTTTAAATACTGGTTCGTCTTTAAACGTCTTGACCAACTAAAATGACAGCCTTCTTAAAGCAGATACTATATAGTAGACCGTATTTGAGTTAAATCTAACATCAGTTTTTTCTTATTTTTTATCCACCCACAGTTAAAGTAAACGACGGTAATAATCAAGTTACCGGCGACGATCTTATGGAAATCGTCGTTAAACATGTGTCTACAGACACCGAACTTGACGAACCATATGTTCTTCTTAACGGAGATCAGTATCTTTTCCAATGCATCGTACGCGAAGCTTCGCCTGCGCCTACTATAACAATGGCGTTTCCAGCAGGCACTACCTTGGATTCAACTATAACGACAGCTCCGCCAAATGTTGACAGTGGATCACGGGGTAGCATATTGACAGCAGAGCAGTTTACAACAACAGCATCAGTATCACATACCGGTGAAATGCTAACGTGTTCTGCACAAAATGACGCCGATACTAAATGTTCAACATCAGGTCACATGATAATGGAAGAAATTGCAATACAGAGTAAGTAGAGTGTCCTTGAAAATAAACTTTGGCCCATCGCTCGAAAGAGAGTTCGGTATTCTAAACCTTGCAAATAATACAGACAGTCCCTTCCACGCTAACGTTGTACCTCATGTTTGTATATATCTGCATGATTATGTGTCCCCGAAAAAACACCCTTACAATATTTGCGTGTAACAGGTTTACGGAGAGCACGTAAGAGATGCATTTTATAGTCCATTTAATGATTTGTTTAAATACGTTGTTTGAATCAGTAATCTATAACACTAGTTCTGTTTTATAAAATATTTGGGTCGGGTCTGATTTAATGATTTTTGACCATTAAGCAGGATGTTTCTAAATGAAAGAAAAATGGAAACGAAATGAGGTTGTTAATTTTTCGATTAAATGTGTTGATATTAAAGCAAAAAAAAAAATGATATGATCATAAGAAAAATGTATTATTAATCATAAAACACGCACCCACCCCCACACAACACACAACAACAACAAAAATAACCCAAAATGTGCATCCAAATATGTGATAAAGCGTTACACACCCTATTCTATTTCCAATAACAATAAGACATTAGCTAAATGGGACAGTTGCAATGACGAAGTAAATAATAACATATATGATCCATCCCTTAAACGTGGCTAGCTTTTCATTCAAAGGATATTTATTTATTAATATTTAATTTTTTCATTAGCCGTACCTACAGCTATGATGTCGTACACAAATATGATTGACAGCATGTCTGTAATGATTACCAGTGACACATCGGATACTAGTTGCACAGATTACATATACCTTCCGGATGATCAAGATGTTGAGGTCACTTGTGCAAGTGAAAACAATAACCCGGTAACGACAGCAATGAAACTCTTTATTGGAGACGGACAGGACCTCACTTCAGACAGAGAGCTAGCAAGAAGCAGTGCTGAACATGTTTCGGGTCATATCACCGAATTTACATACATATTTAACAAGGAAGACCTCAATGAAGGCGAAGGTATTGTCATCACATGCGAAGCAAAACTTACGTTACCTGGCAACGTAGAAGCATCAGATGTCTCAAATGCTTGTTTAATTTTTACTGGTGAGTAGAAAGATAAGGGCATCTATAAACGTTTTAGCGTACCTTTCTTAAAGCAGATTATATTGAGGTACGTTAAAATATAGTGTTAAAAACCCATAATATGCGACAATAGCTGACAATTAGGATATATGTTGCATTTTAACCAAAGTGTTCAAAAAACATTTTTATGTGAAAAGTGATTTCAAGTGTTAATTTGTAAACCACTTATGAAATCTTCACACTTTTTGAGGAAAGGACAAAAACTGTTCTGACATCACTACTGTACGATTATGTCGTTAAAATTAACAGTAGTTCGAAATTTTTTTTTTTTAATAATTGCCAATTGTTTTATTATTGAACGTTGACGTAGGCACGGTGAGAATGAATAAAAAACGTCTTACTTATTGCAACCGACACCCAACTGCCTTCGATTCCAAATGGGAAACTGTTGATCTATCTGAAGCTGTAGCGGCACCTGACCCAGAAGGGTCAACGTCACGTGCTGTATATAGTGGTACCTCCTGTATTTGTTGCGGTGAGGCTTGAGGAAACGTCTTAATGGTATTAAGTAAACAGTTTGCTTTACGCCCCATCACAACCAACTGTCCTCTGTACCAAGTATTAGCATTGCAAATCAGCGACTCGATATTTCGTTCCAGGTACCCCGACAATGGAATACACTAATCCAATTGATAGCCAGCAAGTTATCATTACCGGAGACACGTCGACACCGTCAAGTTGCGATGATCACATTTACCTCCTTCGTGGTCAGTCTGTGAATCTAATGTGTGCCAGTACTAATACCAGAAGTCCTGAAACTCTCGGTTTATACATAGGCCACGGAAATACAATGACAGATTCAGAACTTTCAGGCGATTTCGTCGAAGTACCTAATGAAAACGATGATTTGGTTGATTCTTTCTTAACACACTCACTCGCAGATGAAATCAGTACTGATGGCATGGTGGTTACATGTCAAGCAAGCTACAACATAGGCTCTGCTCAACTTGCAACCAAAGTCTGTGCCTGCATAACGTATTACGGTATATTGCATGTTTGTCCGTTTTCTTTTGTTATAGATCATCGTGCTTTCTCACACCGTATATTACACAAAGCATAATGTGTTAATTGAAAGTTTACCTTTTAATAAAGACCATGGCATAATTTGTTAGAAGTCATAAAGATCCATGATCTTATGTCACGCACGACATCATTTTGTGAGCCTAGGTGAAGTCTCAACGTTTTGTAAATAATTATACCCTTAAACAAGTCACATTTTCTTTTGCACGCACATTTGTTTTAAAAAAGAAAGTCGTCCTAACTTCATTTATTTCACTGTGCACCCAAATTTGTAGAAGGAAGCATGACAGACCACTTCTGAAATTTACAAATGTTTGATTAATTCAACAAAACCTAATATATGTTTTAATTACAGCTCAGCCATCTACTCCTATGTTATTCATTGGAGCACCTTTATCGTTAAACCCCGTGTCGGTTGAAGAAAATGCGCCGGCAGATGATACGTACGCACTGGAGGAAGGAATGCCCATTGAGTTCAGCTGCTTGACAGAGGACGCAAAACCACAACCCACAATGTCTCTCCAAATTGGCTCAGAGTCACTTCAAACAACAACAGTTCCCATCGAAGAAAACCAACTGATAAGGTCAATTGTATACACAGTACCACCGATTACAACCGCCACATCCAACATGATATGTGATACAGAATTAACGTGTACAGTCAATCATCCAGAAACATTGTTCGGAAATGATGGTGCTTTGAACACCAATTCAGTTACGCTGAAGTTCATGGGTTAGGAGATATTTTTCCTATCCAATTTATAATTAAGATTAAATATTCAGGAGCGAATAAAAAGTCTAGAATATTATTAACCACGTGCTTTATATTGACGTAACAAAATTAACTTAGCATATATTTTGAGAAAACAAACAAACAAACAACAAAACAAAATATATTCGGCATGATCGTGCAACAGAAGTAGCACGAACTCTGCCGCTGTTTTTATTATACCCTCTTCAAAATTCGACATCTGACAAACTTATAAACTTCATCTTTCCTCAACATTTTATCTCGTAACCCCCGGTGATCAGGGCTAATCGTCAATTGCACCAAAAACGCAAAGCAGAGCTACTCTGGGCATAATTGGTTTTACATCCTTTACAGTCATTTTGATAGAAAAGTGTACCACCTAAGCTGAAGGCAATCAACGTTTGAGGATAGGGATTGGTTTAAAAAATCTGCATGGTATGGACCTGATATCACTGGACATGTTAAAAGTGTTATTTTCTTCTTCAATTACCAATAAATTTGACAAAAATTTGACATTTAGACGTGTCAATTTCAAAATCACTGTAAAATAGAACCATGGGGTTTGTTTGGCGAGAATCAGACGACTTCACTAAAAATTTACAGTATGATCATTTAAAACGTACAGACAATACATGTGATCAGTGATTAACCGAATATACATTTCTTGACATGCCTAATAATTCTTCATACCGAATATATTGGGTTTGTGCAGCGAATAATGAAATTCATAACAATTGCACGAATAAAACATATGTTTGACTTTTTATGCTTTATACTTTCTCTTGCTCTTTATCATTTACTATTCTATGACTATGTTTACAGTTCCGCCAACTAGCGTGACCTTGCAAGTTTCGCCAACAATTGCCCCTGCAGCACTGCTAGATAATCCAACAACTGTGATCGATTCACTAACAACGATAGCTGAAGACAGCACATTGGTTGTACTACATAACAGAAACTATGCGTTAATGGGAGTTACAGACGATAACGATCCAAGTTCAGGATTCGTCTGGACCTTACGATCGGATGGCACCCCCGAAAACTTACAAAATGAGCTTTCACAAAGTTCTGATATCACATGTTCTCCGGAACCAACTGAGGATACACTGGATTTCATGCCTACGTGTGCTATGTATAATGGTAAACGAGTTTGTGCTGAGGCTGATAATTTGCATAGTAATGATCAAATTGAAACCTGTGCAGTAATCGAAGTTAGAGGTAAGTAAGATGTATTAAAAAGGTAAGGGTTTTCTTTTTCTGTCCTCCGAAGTAAAAATGCAGTATGTTACATTTTCACACCTACCGCTTTTTTACATAAACGTGTACGGTACTACAAAGTATGTTTTACCATATGGTAAACACCATTTTCCCACCAATTTTTTCAAAAAGTGGATATTGACAAAGTAAAAACGTAGTATATATGTGAAAATCCATAATCGGCACGATAACATCAAGTGCGTGGTCAAAATTTAGGTAATTTGAATTGTTATATTTTGGTTACTATCATAACTGTGGTACATAAACACGAGAATATGGTCATAAATTCTTGAACATTTTTGGCAAGTAAAAATGCAGTGTGCACAAAATGATCTATATATCAGAATTGCGAAAAAGCAGTATGTATCACATACCTAGTGTTTTTTTCTTTTAAGGGCAGCTTTTACACAGTATACATTGGGACATCGTCTACCCTAATTTCAATTTTTTTTTCACAAATAGCCGAAGTAACAGATGTAATTCTAGAGATCACAGACACCGAAAGTGGGATGGCTGTTACGCCTGCAAATGAGAATCAGTATTTATTAACAGAGGGAGTTGAGTACACTGCTACATGCACGGTATCTGGAGCCAATCCTGCACCCAGTATGGTTATCTTCTTAGATGCGGACAGAGTGTCAGGTGATGGGCCATCTCATGTGGGCGATTCCTGCAATCGTGTATCTACATATACATATACGTTTAATGCAGCATACAGCGAACATTGCGGCAAAATGTTATACTGCCAGGCTAGTAATGAAGCAAATGCATTACTTGATGAGTTACTTAAGGAGTCCATGTTATTTTCTCTACATGTGCCTGGTAAGTTCACTTGTGCGGTTTATTCTTCATGTAAAACTGCACTAAAGTAATCTAGCATAATATGGTTTACTACCGGATTGTATTAATCAATTTTGTAATTAAGGTTAGATTCAAGAGTGAATTTCAATCTTTTAAGATTTACATTTTCAATCTTATCACCAATTGTTCCTTTAGCACAATCTCTGTCGATTGAATTATTAACATGAATGTAAATTTAGACACACTTAAACAATTCAATTAAGAGGGATTGTGCTGAGGAAACAATCGACGAAAATATTGAAATCTTCACTACAAAAAGATTGAAATTTCTCTCTGCACAAAGTGCAAGTTCACTCTGTACAGTTTGAAAGTTTACTTGTATGGAGGAAAAAGAGTGATTTCCACTCTTGGTAGATTAAAATGTTAAACTTTTTGATTGACCCGAAGAGTCACTCCAAGGAGGATGACTTTTTCACTCTTCAAAATATAGAGAGTATTAAGTTTCAAATGTTTCAATACAAGATAGATTTAAATTGCCGTATGGCAAATAGTAGTTTGTATAAAATGAGAATAGTGGAGTGTAGTCTTTGTTATCTTTGTTATAGTAGTATAGAACCATATGGCGTGTCACTTTTAGTGACGAGCGAGACACGTTCGATAATAGTGTTCACTTGCTCGTGAGCGACTCACACTCAAGAATATATTCATGACCAAGTTCTTATGTGTTGACACGCCCTTACTGTTATTTTGTATTTTTTCTGATTTTTATGTACTGTAAAATGATTATTCAACACTGAATTGACCAGTGGAAGGAGTTTCTAGGGGCCCTACCCGCGAAAACGTTAAAAACTATACCGCTGCTCCAAATTAGCCCTCGTTTCGGGCACTCAATATTGTTCAATTTAGTGTATACCATGTCTGGTACTCTCTGAATCAAACTAAAATCCCAGTGAAAATGGAGGGCAGCGCACTCCGCTCACTGCCTGGGCTCATTGCTGAGTATGTGGGAGGGAAATCAGGGGGACGATTCTAGTTCTTCTCCATATAATTGCCAAACATAACACGGTGGGGCCCTCAGTAGCAGCTTATTTTTGAAAAGGTTAATACATTTTATACAAAATATTATTTTTTCCTAGTTGCACCTAGTGAGGTGAGCTTGGCTTTGACAGAAGGACCTTGTCAGACTGGGGAGCCAACTTTGCCAGACACAGACGGAAGTGTTACACTTGTAAACGGAATGGAGTACACATTCACTTGTTCAGTGAACGTAAGTAATTGTAATAATATGACTTAGAGCGTGTTCGCACAGAAAAATTTAGTCATGACTATATTCTCACTCTTGAGCCACTCAAAATACCAGTGTGAAGGCAATAATAGAAAGTGTCTCACTCGAGACCAAAAGTGATGTGGCACTAGTTGTGACGCGCCAGTCGTGTCCCAGTGTGAACGGAACTGCTAAGTTGTCATGCTCTAGAGCCAATCATGACTAGTCATGACTATTATGTGTGAACACAGCCTAAGTTAAACCCGAGAAGTTATAGTGCTAATTATATGATTGGGCTACTATATAGTTGTAAACCTTTAATTTTACAGTAATAATAATGGCATTGCTGTACTATCCCCCAACAGTTTTACCCACTGGAAATTGTAATAATCTGGAATATATTACGCAACAATAGTTAGTTTAAGGAAAATCTATACTAACCCTTAATATTTTCGAGCTTACCAACCAAATCAATATACACTATTACTTTTGAAAATACCAATTTTGCTCATTTCTACTTCACAAATATCCATATTGCTCATCTTCAGCTGTCTACTTTAGCACCTAACTGCATAAAGAGAAGGGGTACCATGGTACCCAACATTTTGGTTTGGCGGATCACGCATTTAAATGCCACAATATATCTGGCTGATAATTGTTGTATCTGTCTAAATAATAGTTTTTCTTCTCTTAGTGAAAAAAGAATTGCAATCAGTGACTTCGTTTCTTACGCTGATTAGCATAAATTATAATGTGCG
>JXSR01S044060.1:0-12435 GCA_000969725.1 Ophiothrix spiculata | reverse complement strand
AAATATTAGGGGTGAGGGTTTCCAACACCACCCTTCGTGTTACAAAAAATAGCTCTGGGCACTATGGTTAAAGAACTGTTATAACTGTGAAAAAATGGAAGGAATAGCTTGTGAACTTGTTTTCGGGACTTGTTTCGGGAAACAAATGAATAGATTTGTGATTTTCTTTGCAATTGTCCTCTATTAATAGGGTGCTGACGAAGAGCCTGATATCAGCTTTTACTACCTTGATTCCTCATCGACTCCCTTGATATCGTTTGATGGAACTGAACTTGTACCTAATTGCGGTCAAGAACAGGACACAGCAGTGTACACACTTATTTCTAACTATGTTGATCATCACGAAAGCCGGCTTTTGTGTTGTGCTCAAAACACCGCCAGTTCACTCCAACTATGCGACAGTGTTGACCTGAATGTAGAAAGTAAGTAGTGTGTATAAAAATTAGTATTGAATTAAAAAAACGCCTAAACTCGGAGCTATGATAAACAAGTGAAATCGATTATAATCTATTCCAAAGTGATTCAGTAAGCTCTCCAAATGGATCTTCATTTGACACTATCACCTGAAGAACCATTTCAAAAAGCACTGACATATGGGGAAGACAATTGATTTGAGTGATATTTTAAATCATATATATCTATCTATCTATCTAGGCTGAAGTTCATCCACGTGTTGAATGAAGCCCTCCTCATAACACTTCCATATCTGTCGGTTTCTTGCTATCCTAGTCCATATATTAGTTCCCATGTATGTTACTAGATCATCTCGCCACCTTCTTTTCTGTCGTCCTCTTTAACTCTCTCCTTCCCTTGGTTGCAATTCAGTTAATCTGTGTGTCCATCTATTACCATATATATACTTTATAGTATATTGTAACCTTTTACGATTATTTTCTTGTATTGCACCTCTTCATGAACTTACCTTGCCCATTCTTTAGCCGAACACTGCCTCAGTGCCTTCAGAAATATAATATTGGATTATGATATACTTAACCTCTAGTATATGTGTTTAATATTATTTTATCCACCCACAGTTAAAGTCAACGATGGTAATAATCAAGTAACGGACGATGATCTTGTTGAGATCGTCATTAAACATGTGTCTACGGGCACTGAACTGAGCGAACCATATGTTGTTCTTAATGGAGATCAATACATTCTTCAGTGCATCGTACGCGAAGCGACTCCTACACCTAGTATAACAATGGAGTTTCCTGCAGGCACTACCTTGGATTCAACTATGACGACAGATCCGCTAAATGTTGACAGTGGATCACGGGGTAGCATATTGACAGCAGAGCAGTTTACAATAACAGCATCAGTATCACATACCGGTGAAATGCTAATTTGTTCTGCACAAAACAGCGCAGACAATAAATGCTCGACATCGGGTCATATGGTTATGCAAGAGATAACAGTTCAGAGTAAGTAAAATGTCCGGAAAAATATTGAATTTGTTCCCCGGGATTTGTTCATACCGGTGTAGCAGGAATGTAAGTCCCCCTTTCTTATTGTCCGGGTTGTACAGTAAAGTATAGGCTAACAACCCACACGCAACATTAGTTTCACGCTTTACTCCGTTATGGTCTATGGAAGGCGGACTACCATTTCAGGGGGACTAAGATTCCTTTCACACCGGATATAAAATGAATTTGCTCACCATATGCCGTTTTTGTAGTTACTGGTTTGTTTTCACAATAATTTGTAGTAACATATTTCAAATCAATTAAGATGTTTAAGAGATATATTGCAAAAATGGTATACCGAAAACATAATCATAATCGGTCCCTATTAAATATTGTTCAAGAATTTAATTCATTCTGTATTCTGCTTATTGTACACTACATTTGCGTATCCCATCATGCAACTGAAAATTAAAAGTACACCAGTATACAAGCACATGTGATGTATCATGTGTGCTACTATTCCTTGAATTGTGACGAATTGTGTCTCCATCCACGGTGGGACCAAACTATGCACAAATGAGAGGGGTTTTGTCTTGCCTTAACCTTAAATCAACGAAAGGGTGTATTTTTTGATGCGCAGCGCTAAATGACTCATGGTACAAATAAGACGTTCCTTCTAATTTTATTGAACGAAATTTCGACCCTATTACTTTCAAGGGGGGGGGGGTACAGTGTCTGTTAATTGTTCGTACGGTACGTCAAGGTGGTGTATTTTAAAAATAGCAATTTTGAAGGCAGATATTCATTTCAAACGAGGTATTTAGGTAAAATAATGGTTTTCTACATTCTTTTTTTTTTCCATACACATGCCGATTTTCCAGATTTTTAATTATGACATTGGTACCACAGATTTTTTTTGGCTTCGCTATAAAAATTAAGGCCAACTTGGTTTAGAAACATTGGTTAACCAACATTAAAACCTTTCCCAATATTTCTCCCATTAGCCTTACCTACATCTTTTATGTCGTACACAAATCTTATTGACAACTCGGCTGTAATGATTAATGGTGACACGTCGACAACTACTTGCACAGATTACATATATCTACCAGATGGCCAGGATGTGGAGGTCACCTGTTCAAGTGAAAACAACAACCCGATAACAGCGACAATGACAATGTTTATTGGAGACGGATTGGACCTCACGTCAGATACAGTATTAATGAGCAGCAGTGCTGAGCACGTATCAGGTTTTGACACCGACCTTACATATACCCTTAGCACCGAGGACCTAAATGAAGGCGAAGGTCATGTGATTACATGCGAAGCAAAACTTACATTACCTGGCGGCGTAGAAGCGACAGACGTCTCAAATGCTTGTTTAATTTTCATAGGTAAGTTTGATATAAACAAATTAAAGGAAGCTATGTACATTTAACCCACATTTAAGGGTGTTTAAAAACATATTGGAACGTCAAAAGCTTATGACTCGATATATTTGATACTGGATCCCAAGCGCGTCAAAATACATATACACTGGATAAGTCCGTTGGTGCGCATGGAATGTCACATTTCATAGAAAAGTAATAAATCAAATTAACTCAAATTAAATAAAACGAACCTGGGCAGATATGTTGAGAATAAATGTAAAGACAAGTCAGGAACAAAACAAACAAATAGCATTTTCGAAATATGCGAGTAATCATTTCAGTGCTCCGATAAGTTGGACGATATATTTGATACTGGATCCCAAGCGCGTCAATATACATATTCACTGGATAAGTCCGTTGGTGCGCATGGAATGTCACATTTCATAGAAAAGTAATAAATCAAATTAAATCCAATTACATAAAACGAACCTGGGCAGATATGTTGAGAATAAATGTAAAGACAAGTCAGGAACAAAACAAACAAATAGCATTTTCCAAATATGCGAGTAATCATTTCAGTGCTCCGATAAGTTGGACGGAATGTTAGATTGAATTACCTCAATATGCGCGTCACGCGTAGAGGAGATTAGTAAAACAACGTATCCCTAGTACTACATACAGAGTGTCATCCTTATAAAATATCCGACAAATTAGACAATGGACATTTACCGGAAAATGAAACATATCCACTAACCCATGAAATATCGAGTAAAATACCCAATCCCTGTATTTACTTCATGAGCTTTTCTTTTGTTGTTGCTGTTAAACAGTGCTCAAAATTTCTGTTACCTGCAATTGTGTGCAGTTTAATGCTTTGCAATATGCTAATATAAGGTTTTTAAGTACTGCCAGGATCATTCCACGTTCACCACAACGCAACCTTATTTTTGTAAAATGAGGGAACGCGCGTTGATTGATGATTTATGTTCTACCTCCAAGCATTCTTTTGGCGCAGATAAGCGTATCCAAGACCTTTAATCACCTGTTAACCACTCTATTAAACAAAATGACTCAACTTGAGTAGTGAAGTGACCTTGACACATGCGTTGTTAAATCAAAATTGTCCTCAAAATCACGTTTTTGGACCCATTTGTGTTATTTTACCAGTACATGCGAAAAATGATCACATTTCGAGCTCCATTTCACCCTCATTAAGATTACCTGTCAAATCAGACCAATCACAACATCAGTTTCCAGATATTTTCAAAAAATCATTCCAACTATATGGGCAATAGTGTATATTTTTTCTTGAGCTTGCAACTTTTATCTGATAAAAATTGTGACTCATGCTCCATCAAATCCCCTTAGGGATAACTTCAAAACTCAACCGCCAGTTGACCACCCGGAAGCGCGAGTTCTGGGCGATTGCTATTGTTATGAACAATGACAACCGCACAGAACCGCCAGTTACGGACGGTCACCCGCCGGTTGAGTTTTGAGATTTATCAAGTACTCGAAATATTTTGCTTCTATGGGCTTTGTATATCTTTGTTGTAGCTACTGCCAAAATGGAATACACCAACCCCATTGATGGCCAAGACGTCATTATCACCGGAGACACGTCGACAACGTCCAGTTGCGATGATCACATTTACCTCCTTCGCGGTCAATCTGTGGATTTAATGTGTACCAGTTCGAATACCGCAGCTTCTACAACCCTCGTGTTATACGAAGGCACCGGGGATACATCAACAGATACATCCCTTTCTGAAGATTTTGAAGTAATTACAAACACAGATACGGTGGATTCAGTTATAACATACTCGCTTGCGGATGAAATCAACTCAGATGGTTTGGTGGTTACATGTGAAGCAACCAATGGCTTATTCTCTGATCAAATTATAACTACAGCCAGTGCATGCATAACGTATTACGGTATGTTGCATATTCTGCCGGTTTGTTTTATAACTTTAAATCGAATTTCTTGTAATCTTTAAGGCCTAAATACAGTTTGTCATTTTTACTAATCCGCCAAAACTCAAATTAGAATATAAAAATATACAGAAGTAAATTTTTTCATTGAAGAAATATAAAGTGGTGTGCAAATCTTTTCTTCAAAATATACTCCATAATACCTGTCAAGGACAGGTTACAGATTATAAAGAAAAGAGCAAGCAGGTTATGGTATTTTTAAAACAACAATTACCAATGAAAGTAATGTAATATGGATTATCAAAATACTAAAGATGAGTTATTGTTGCAAAATGTGACGTGATGCAAAAAATATTTCACCATTATGAACATTTTACATCATGGCAAAAATTTTACGCCGTGTGAAAAAAATTAATGGAAATGTTCATTCGGAATGGAAATTTAACATATTAGCTAGGTTGCGCAAACTGTCGTTCGGTCAAACTGAACGGAAAACTGGACAACGCCATTCAAAATGTACATCCATGCATTGAATGTCTCGTAAGCCATAACGCGTATACAGCCATGTTTCCACTGTTTCATATTGCAATGAACGATTAGATCATTCAATTTATTCATGATTATTTCATATTTGAATGAAACTTGTGTCATTCAAAATTTACAGGCATCTAAATTAATGTTCACTCATAAAAATATTTCACCATTATGAACATTTTACATCATGGCAAATATTTTACGCCGTGTGAAAAAAAAATAATGGAAATGTTCATTCGGAATGGACATTTAACATATTAGCTAGGTTGCGCAAACTGTCGTTCGGTAAAACTGAACGGAAAACTGGACAACGCCATTCAAAATGTGCATCCATGCATTGAATGTCTCGTAAGCCATAACGCATATACAGCCATGTTTCCACTGTTTCATATTGCAATGAACGATTAGATCATTCAATTTATTCATGATTATTTCATATTTGAATGAAACTTGTGTCATTCAACATTTACAGGCATCTAAATTAATGTTCACTCATAATGTACAATGACTTTTTTTATTCAATTTTGCATATTTGCACAGATATCTAGCGATTAATTTGGAGCTTTTGCATATGTGAATTGAACTTTTCTGATTTCTCATTCACTTGCGTGTTTAAGATTCTCGTCCAAAATATCAGATTGCGCAAGGGGTAAACGATGAAATTGAACCGTTTACACGTACACACCTACGGTGAAAAGGCCGTATTTGAACGATTGATTTCGTATGAAATGGAAAAACGCACGGTTCAAATTAGTTAGATAGAAATAGTAAAGCTCCTTTTAGTGTTTATATCTTAAACACTGTAAAATAATCAGTTACGTTGACCTCTATTGACAAGTGTCAAAAAGAGTTAAAGGCTGGAGCGATGGATGGATAAGGGGCGGAATGTCTCACTATTACACTTCTACATGTTTATTCATAATCATTGATTTATCGACTTGTTTTTCACATAATTAATAAAAGAATAGTATATCTACGTTTGCATATATACTGTAATTCAGTACGGTACATTAATACGTTAAATTTTAGCGCTCTCGTTCTCGTATACGAAAACGCGAACGGAATTTGCGCAATCTGATGAAAATGACTACAAAAATGACGTAGTGTATCTAGCCCTATAGTCCTGTAATGTAAAATGGAAAAATGACCAAATACAATACAAAGACCAATTCTAGTCGTTGACATGAGTTATGTAATTAAAAGATTAATAATGTTCAAACAAAATAGATATCATATGCTAACAGTAACAAACACCGAACGGAGAGCAACTTAACACATGCCTAATAAACATAAATGAACATCTTTGTTAAAATTTTATAAACTTTAATTTATATAAAAGCACTTGTCAAAATCTAATAAATCGTCAGCCACTCATTATGACCAACCTTTCACATCTGTAATCTATGATGTTGATTAATTTACAACTACTTGAAATGTAATTTTTCACTTACAGCTCAACCAGCTACGCCAGTTTTATATATTGGATTACCTTCGGGAGACCCTTTGACTCTTGATGGCAACACTCCTTCAGGTGCTACGTACGAAATGGAGGTAGGAGTAGCTATCGAATTCAGCTGCTTGACAGAAGACGCTAAACCAGAACCCACAATGTCTCTTGAAATTGTCTCAGAGTCACTTCAAATACAGCTATCTGAGGTTAACGAAAACCAACTGTTTAGGTCGACTATATTTACAGTGCCGGAATTTATGACAGCGACGTCGGACGTTTGTGATTCTGTATTAACATGTACGGTCGAGCACCCTGAAACACTGTTTGGAACTGGTGTTGATTCAACGAACACCGATTCAGTTATACTGCAGATCATAGGTATGTAAAATATACCCCTATACACCGTACACAATATTCAAAATACTTATTAAGGACTTGCAAATAGTAACTCAGACTCCTTCAAGATGCAATAGGATCTGATCACACTAAGCTCCTGATGCATTTCGGGAATGAATCGCAATTGCATGTTGAATGCTTCATCAATGCACATGAAATAAGATAACATTGGTGATGCTGTCCCATTTTTTTGTGATGACGTGGCAATGTCTTAACGATGTATTGGATGCATTGACATAATTGATGCGGGATGAGGGAGTAGGTCACAAATTATTCCAAAACCACCAACGCCGGGTAAACATTATCGGTGATGGAATTGCAATGCATTTTGCGAAAAAATAGTTCCAAGATACACTTACAATATTATGTCATGGACATTTGTAAAGATGTTCTCCTGGTGCCGCTAATCGAACCGGAGATACTATTCGGGAAGTTTTTGCGGGACCCAGTGCCAAAGTCCCTCGCCAATCAATCCCAAAATACCAATAAATAATATCCATAATTCCAAGAAAACTCCATTAAACCAAATTATTTTGGCAAAATTCTTCGGGGAAAAAAAGAACAAACAATCACCCAATCTTAAGCAATATGTTATAAATTTCAGTTCATTTCATAATAGCAGGACCAAGGATGGATGGCAACTTTTAGTTGGAAACGCGTGAATCTAACATTTTGTGTAAAATATGCTGTTTTCATGGAATATTTTATGTTAACGTTGTTTTTGCAAATATTGGATCCGAATTCTTATTTGTAATACCTTATAGTACGGATAATACAAATGCGTAAACAAATTTATATAAAAAGTCAATTGTTTGGAAAATTGTTGACCCGATTGGAAAGATATTTCTGTAAGACTTTATCCCTCATGTACGCGTATGCTTGGAAATATTGATAATTTGCTGTGTGTAAGTAATCAAAACATGCAGTGATCATTTCATTGCTATTTACACAACAAACTAAGAATGAAATCAAATGGTCTTATTTTTACCATTTGTAGTTCCGCCAAATACTGTCACCTTGCAAATTTTACCTACAAGCAACCCCGCAGCATTGCTGGCAACGCCCACGACTGTGATCGATTCACAGACAACGATAGCAGGAGGAAGTACTTTAATTGTCCTACATAACAGAAACTATGCGTTGATGGGAGTCACAGATGATAACGATCCAAGTTCAGGATTCGTCTGGACCTTACGATCGGATGGCAACCCAGAAATCTTACATAATGAGCTTTCACAAAGTTCTGAAATCACATGTTCTCCGGAACCAACTGAGGATACACTGGATTTCATGCCCACATGTGCTATGTATAATGGTAAACGAGTTTGTGCGGAGGCTGATAACTTGCATAGTGACGGTCCAATTGAAACCTGTGCAGTAATGGAAGTTAGAGGTAAATATGATTAATTATTGATACTCAACAGGGCGGTAAACATTTTTTTAATTTTAAACCGGTTGCCATGGTAAACTACCAGGCCTATGTTTGTCATTGCCAACAAGAGGAGGCTTGGTGTCTTTTTTTGAAACCAATTGAAAATTGTATTGATATTTTTGAAGTGGCAAAACATAGGCTTCAATATGATGCTCAATAACGCAAAGCGCTTGCTTTTCCTAGTGCAATCCTGGTATGAAGGTAAGCATGACGCCATACACCCCCTTAATGCTACCAAGCCCGCCAAGATGCAATGGGGGAGATATTAACCTAAGTACATGTTGGGACAGAGGTACTACCGCATTAAACGCAAATGATCAGGACAAGATCATCTTGCGCTCATTTTGATGAAAAAATACACATATATTACGTGTTGTTATTGTTGTACTCATGTCCGAGTAATCTTTACCTGAAGGATCTCCAATCACGACGATCTCGTACTTTGTTGTAACAACTACATATGGACAGATTCTTAACTGATGAAATGCCATCTGGTCATCCCAGCCTTTGTCTCCCCCTTTTCAACTTCCCTAAAACTTATTCCAACACAATACTTTCTCGTAATTGCCTCCTTACAGTCTAGCAATACCGTATTAGTAATATATTGAAGCTTACATTTAGGTCCCCATTTAAGTAAAAGAAGTGATTATTGCCTACCCAATACTTTGATTAACAGGTCTATTTTGTGCGTTAAGTTTAATTCGATACTTCCTTTGTCAAATTTTGTAACCTATTGTAAACTGAATCATTTGTCTGTTAATGAGATAATTTACTAAGCATTTGTACAGACGTATTGTAAACAATGTGCTTGAAATTCCCATGGACAAGTAAGTAACTGCTAATTGTCTAGTGGAAACCCGTACAAAACTCGGTGAGCTGATCCGGGCAGCGATGGTGCATTCGTAAACCGAAATGATGCTTGGTGTGGAATTGAGCTTACTTGGGCCACAATTGTCAGCGAACACATGTAAAATGTGCAGAGGCCGAGTCTGGGAGGCATGGCACGCTATAAATTTCCAGTATTTATGTATTTATTTATTATTTAAAGATTTTTATATTGATACGCAGAGTATTAAGTATATTTTAATATATATTGATATATATTTTGAATATTTTTCTACAACCAGCTGAAGTAACAAGTGTAATCCTAGACATCCAAGAAACTGGAACTGGAACAGCCGTTACACCTGTAACTGGAGATATTTATAGATTGATAGACGGAGTCCAATACACTGTTACGTGTACGGTAACTAATGCCAATCCAGGACCCGATATGGATATCGTCTTAGATGGTGCTGCAGTGTCAGGCGAAGGGCCATCTCATATGGGTGATCCGTGCAATAGAGTATCTACTTATACATACACGTTTAATGCAGCATTTGCTGAACATTGTGGTAAAGTGCTGTACTGCCAAGCCGCTAATGAAGCAAACACATTACTCATTATGTCGACGGTGTCAGTGCAGTCAACGTCATACACTCTAAACGTGATTGGTAAGCTCAAGCCCTGTATTTCTGCATATAAGAGATTTAACACCGGACCGGACCCAGGGCGGGATCCAAGGTCACATTAAGGTGCAGCATTGTATCTTTTGGTAGAATTTCGTCGTTTTTGAAAACAAAGTGAATGGGGTTTTGCCATGGAATGGGAACATTTTGTCAAAAAGACAACATTCTGCATCTTACTCCAAGGTCTATATCCGGGCAGACCTAGCTTTTATCATGCCGATGTTTAAATAAGGGCATTGTTTTTAACAAGTTTCTTCTTTTTTACTCCGCAATATCTGAATGTTTGATATTTTTAGCCAATGAACATTATATTGAACAAACACTAACTGACTAAGGCATTACTATAAATAAACCAGGCTTACACACGAAGTACGCGTAGTTCTTCTTTAGAGTTTAGCGCGTTGTCCGTTCTGAAAGTGGCTATGGAAAAATCGAAAAAAAAGCATTGAAAATCCGAATATATTGCGCGACGGTTGTCAGTACTACCCACGTGCGGACCGTACCAATGTTTGATATGTAGCCCAACTGCATCTAGCAATTCACTTGATATCGTATAAGGAGCTTGATGCCTTTAACCACTTTAAGTATGTTTATTGTTCTAGAGCAAAGGCTCTACAATTTAGTTCATGTTTGACCTCGAATTGAAGAAGTATACGATTGTGACTAGGCGGTGGGTGATTACACTTTTTCGACCGCACAAACGCATACTGTATCAGTCACATCCTTTGCGTTTTGACGGGGTTAACCCTAGTCTAACCAAGCCTTTTTTGTAACACGTCTAACCAATGGGTGTTTCTTACAACCCCCCTAATTTTTTAGAACGGAACGCCCTATGAACTTGGTTTTGCTGTCATAAAGGTCTTTCAGGTCGAAATACAGGAATATTTGCACAAATGGCCCCCCAAATCAATATTTTTCTAAATAACAGAATTTCTTAATTTCATCAGGGTTTTTGCAAATAAATAAGGGAAATGATAATTCTAACCTGCCCTGCAAGTTTCAGCATCATAGCAAGCATATATTTTTCAAAATGGTGATTTAAAACTGTCAAAAATGTCACCGGGTTGCAACAACCCCCTACACCTCAACTTTGACGGCCTACCCTAGCCCCATCTTAGGTGTTACCCCCTTAATTTTGTCATCAACATGACCGCAAAGGATGTAAAAGAGATTACAAAACACTGGGGTCGGTTGCTTTTGCGTTTTTGTGCTGCGGTGAAAAAATCTTAGGGGAGTTGCAACCACCCACTCGGTTAGAGGAGGGTTAAGGATTGTGTACCTCTGAGTGCGCAATAAATCCTAGTCCAAAATGCGATTGATCCAGGGAGCTGCTAGCGGCACCTGCCTATATCGGACGGGTCGTAAGTGTATTATTAACAGTAATTAGGACTACTACGCCATTTTTTCGTTGTTTTCTTATTGTTTTCATTTCTTTTTTCTGTATCCCATTTTTTTTGTTGTAGACCCCGCGGGTGCGCGCGCCTCTTCCGCAACCCTGGCTACAACAATGGGGTATGTCCAGAGAATGGGGATGGGGTTGGTGTGAAGTTTTGCTGCCTCCAGAGTGGAACATATCCCCATAAGCACAACTCTATAAAATCAGTGACATTTACGATGCCTTATATTTATACCATTGTTTACAATTCAATATTTTACAGTTCCACTTGAAAACAATGCAATACCAACGATCATGATAGATGGCACGACTTATTCAGTCGGGGACGAAGTTACCATTACTGCGGGTGTTAGTTATACATTCACCTGTAACTCCGGTATGGATACTGAAGGACCAATGACATTCATATGGTCACTGTTAGATAATGGTGATATATTGAGCCCGATTAACACAGCTGTTGTGGATAGCGACCATGATTGCATCTTAGAACATAACACACATGATGAGTTGATTGTGGGAGAATTTGCTACACAGCACAATGTTAGGTTGCAGTGTGTCATTGCTATTTATACTGTTCCGGAGGTTGTTCAAATTACAGCTTATGTCCTTCTTATGGTAAATGGTAAGTTGTACAGACGTGACATCAAATATGGAATATATTTTTTCTGTTTGTTTTCATCTTTAATAATCCGCAATATCTCAGTATATGACAACTCCAGGAAGGTGTGTTTCTTCATATTTGTAACTATTTAAACCAAGACCCCTTTTGTGCTTAGGTGACATAGATAAAATCTTGAAAACACAAACCTCTGGAAATTGAGTCCAAACTCGTACACAATAATACGGAATTATTAAGGAGATTAAATTTGCCATAGTTTCTTCAATGCATTACCTGGACGCGTGGAATTTTACAGGGTTGTTGAACATATTGTTGGTTAGAAATTATGACCAAATTATTACAATCTCATCTCATCTCATCTCATCTCATCTGTATAGTCGGCAAAACCTCTT
>JXSR01S044057.1:110243-120981 GCA_000969725.1 Ophiothrix spiculata | reverse complement strand
ATATGTAAACTTCTTTGTGGGGACTCTGCGGTAGGTATGGCCTAAAACGATAAATTGGTAGGTGGTTAGGTCACTAGTGTATGTATTGCATTCTTTCCAATGCACAAAAATATTACAATATACACAGAAAAGAATATACAATTTCTACAATGGTTCTGGACTCTATTATTAAAATAAAATTTTGATGTTGATGTTCATCATGTGTAAAACTTGGCACATTCTAATACAGTCTACGCTGCTTAATCGGGGTCCTTTTAAAAAAGGGATTTTTGATTAAATGACGTATTCAGTCAGGGAACAGTTTCTTTATGTACAAAATTAACCTGTGAATCGGGACATTCCTCCTAATTAACAGGATGATTTTTGGCAAAATGTATTAATATGATGACAATTTCCCTAAAGTTATGATGACAAAGTTAATTTTATGCAAGTAAATTGCAAATATGGGACAAAAATCTAAAAACCACAATCCCAAATCTCTGCAAAAAATCTTTATCTGTTCAAAAGGTCTCTAAAATTCTTTCATTGTGTCAACTTTTTTGACGGCTCATCAATTTTAAGTACATGTTAGTGTTTTTATGTCCTAAAACATCTCACTTAGGGCCATCTCTGTATTTTACTTAATCGGGACAACTGGTTAATCAGGATATTTTGCTATTACCGAGGTGTCCTGATTAAGCTGCGTCAACTGTATCTTGAACCAAATCTTCTTTGATCTAATATTGAAACTGACAAATGCATGAATATTATTACAGGAATGTTGTCAACGGTAATCCATAATCTACTACAATTTCTTATTGTTTCAGGTGATGAACTTTTCCTGTTTTGCATTTATTTGTAATGCAGGTCACTTTGCTATTTTGTGTATTAAGTGCTTTAAGATGCCTATGTAAAATGCTCCCATCATTGACAACATTTCCTGATCATAAGCTTTCAAATCTATGAAAAAAGTGAATTTCCACTATATTCTTTGGGGTCGCTTCAAAACTCAACCGCTGGTTGCCTGGCGGTTCAACCGAAATAAACAAAAGCCAACCGCCCAGAACCGGCAGACAACCGCCGGTTGAATTTTGAAGCCACCCCTTAATTTCTACAGAGGATTTTGAGTTCTTTTTCCTGAATTCAGGAAATGTCCTAATAAACTTGCATCTTATTCACAATTTTGTCATCCATACTGTCAAATACCTTGACATTATCTCGGGAGGTCAGGGCTTATTTACACTTACATCACAACACAATTTAATAACTTGCGCTATAGATGAGTTGACATAGGACGTCATGCCCGGCAGTGTGCGCTGTCATATCCATTGTTCCTCGCCCGGCACTATGCGTGCGCAGAAGGTTTTATTTAGGACACATGCTTTCAAAATTCACGCCAAATCAAGTAGGGCTATTGAAATGTGCAGCAATCATTTGTTGTTCCCTCATGCACATATGTGGACTAGCTCCTTACCCGTGTTAATAGACATTAGTGTCAACTTACGCTATAGACAAAAAAGAAACAAGTTCATACCTGTATAGAGATATTTGCCGGTATAGTGCTGGTAGCCACACTTGTCTGTCCATCAGCAGGTTGATAAACCAATCTGGCTTGCATTGGTTGCTGCTGTACTACACCACTACTTCCTACCACCGTCCCTTTGCTTTGCGCCGCCGCAACAGCATTCAAAGCCTGCTGCTGCTGTTGTACGACTATCTGTCCCGCAGATACAGTCCCGGCTTGTGAGCTCATCAACGACGAGGGAATATAGGTGGCTTGTATCGGTAGCGATTGTTGCGCTAATCCCGTGGTCTGCGACGAAACCTGACCCGCAGGTATCGCGCTCGTCTGAGGGGCAACTTGAATATTGTTCGTCGGTAATAAATGAGCGTTGGATAACGCACCGAGCTGACCTAAGGTGGTGATTTTGCCTTGAAGCGACTGGGAGTTTGGAATCGTGGTCGATGGTATCCTTGGAGTCAACTTCGCTTGAGCTTGGAGCTGTAAAGTTTGTGCCACTGTCATACTGGAGGAAACCAAACCACCGGCAGTTGTCGTGGCAACAGTCTGTACAGGTTGCAGTTGAAAACCTTTTGGGGTTGATGTGATGTGTAGTTGCGTACCAGGTGGCAGCGGCTGCCTAATTCCTGCTTGTATTAGCTGCTGTTGTGATATACTCATACCCTGTGATCCAAGAGCTGGGGACGTGACAATGCCGGCTCCTTGGGGTTGTGTTGTACCGGGTCTTATCTGTCCACCGACACTTATCTGTCCACCGACACTTGGTACACCAAAACGAAACCTTGTTGCCTGCGCTAACTGCTGGGCGACGGTTGCGGAGGTCATACTGACAGGAGGAACGACTCCTTTTGTAAATTGTAATTTTTGAGTACCTTTTCCTGTAACTTGCGAGACTACAGGTACGACAGGCGAAGAAGGTACCTTGCCCGATTGTGTAGATGACGGCATACGGATTGCGCTGACTTGGTTTGGGGCGGTCTGAAGTATAAATCGCTGTTGTACACCACCTTGAGTTACTAGAATAGGTTGTGCAAAAGTGGTACCACCGGCAGCTGTCGTTGTAACCATATTTGTGGTAGGAGTCGTTGGAATTGGAATGGCTTGTAATGTTGGCGATGCTATGAAGGTTGTAGCCGGTGATTTCAAACTACCAGTTTGTTGTTGGTGCTGTTTAAATATCACTTTGGGAAGTTGAATCGGCCTAATTTGACCTTGTTGCGGGGATGTACCGGCTGTTGGACTAGTTGGCAGAGTTTGCTGCAGCTGTTGAGTCACCTGTGGTTGATTGGTCTTTTTACAATCGGGCTGCTGTGGTACCTGAGGCCCAGGGGATGCTGGCGTCTGGAAACCCTGAAAGCGAGCCTGTATTTGTTGCATCTGTGTCGTTGGAGATGGCAGAGGAGCTCTCACCATGGCTGCTGCAGGTTGAATTTGAATCTGTTTCATATTTCCTTTTGATTTCTTCCCAAGTTTGTCTTTGACTAGCACCGGATGCGCTGCAGCAACAGCAGCTAGCGCTACCTGCTGAGTTGTCTGCAACGTACCTCCTCCATCAGTTTTTCCTTTACCCGTCACTTTTCCGGAAGCAAGTTTCGGCTCTAACCTTAGTGGAGCTTGGCCGATTATTTGAGCACCTTGTAACTGCTGCGGAGTCAAAGCACCTTTCTGAAGTACCCCGATTGTTGGTTGACCTTGGGGTTCTGTTTTGATTAATATAAACTGTCCTAGCTGGCCAGCCTGAGCTTGTAAATTGGCCGGCAATTGTATCTGTTGTATAGCACCAGTGGATGTCTGTTGCAAACCTGCTGCATGCGGCTGTTGCTGCAGGGTTGCATATTGCAAGTTAGGTATCCCAGTCACTGTCACCGCCCCCGGTGTTTGCACAACTGACGTCTTTCCCGGAAAGCTTGCCTGATTGGCAGACAAATTGGCAACAGTCACATTCGTTGTACCTTGGCTTGTGGGTTTTAAATTCATGTTAACACCTTGCAAAGGATTTGCCATGGGATTCTGATTGAGGGACTTCACCGTTATATTGCCTGCAGTGTTTATGGTAGGATTGGAACCGACAGTCTTGATCGTGAGCGGATTGATACCAGTAAACTGTTGCTGAGGGGATACTTTAGGTATCACAAATCGCTGACCCTGGTGAGGTTGAGGTGATGGAATGACAGTGAAGGTGATCCCCCCGGTTGAGATGACTCCAGAGCCTTGTTGAGCTGCCAGGCTGTCTATCTTGATTCCCTGGAGTTGTGTTGGTGCAGCAGGCGTCGTAGGTAACGCAGGTGTGGTAGGCGTAGCAGGGGCACCTGCAGCCATGTCCTCTGGTTTACCACTTGGAACACTCATCTTGCCTGTGATAAAAAGTCCATAAGGTAATTATAATGTATATCAAAGTTGTTATACCATTTTCAGAGAAATTGAAGAAATTGGAATCAGTGTTAATTATCAAGTACAAAATTTAGAATCATTTAACATTGGTGAAAGTTAAGATTATTTGTCAATATTGTTTGACATCCCAGAAAACAATTTTGGTTTGGCCAACGTAATATACTACATTGGTCCAATTTTGGGTCAATCAAATTTGTTTTCTGGGACAAAACAATTAAATTGTCCACCAGACAACCTGATGTTTCATTTTTAGGTTGTAGGAAAATTAATTTTCAACAATACGTCATGCTTATGTGAAAATCTTCAATATGGCTTGATCCAGACAGATAGATCTAGAATTCAAAGCAAATTAAAACTATGCATGGTACATGTCGTCACCCTAATAAAATAATGGTGTATCTGATAATTTTGAGAATATCAAGAAAAACAGTCTGGTTTTGTTGGTTTAGTGATTTCATTGATCAAAAACTTCATGATACAAAGCAACTATCATGGCTATGTTGACATGTAAAAATATGTATTACGTAACCATCAAACATCACTTAGGCCATTTTATAATGTTAGATAGGCCAAAATATGTGTCAGATAGGCCATTATATTATATGTCAAGTTGTTAGATTCTCCAATTTACATGGACTGCGAGTTAGGCAGTAATAGGGAACGCCAATGGTAACTGAACGCTAATAAAATTTTGGCCTATCTGATTCTTAGTTGATGGGATAAACCAGTCAAAACTTAACATGTAAACAAACTTGTACGAGGGGAAGGTGGGGGGGTGGTAATAAAGTTTTGTTTTGATAGGGGTGTCGTGGTGACTCCGGGGGCAATCAAGTATAATGTTGCAGGCATAGAAAAAGGTGAATTAGGGTCATTTTCAAGAAATAGGATACGTTCCGGTAAAATCCCGATTTATGGTGTTAAGGTGGAGAAGAGGGGTATATTTTTGTTTCAGAAAACTGTGGTCACAATCTCGGAGAAGGGGGGGTGGGTACTCAAAAAATTGGAAGCTATGTCCGCGCGCGATATCCAACATAGGGTCCTGTGGAACGGATTTTTGGTTAAAAAGGGTCTATGGAACTGATTTTGTCCTAATTGAGGTCTCGGGAACTTCTGCCTAATTTTCATTGAAAATTGGGGTCTCTGGAACTGACGTATTCTTGAAATGGGTATTATTGGGAGCGGAATAGTAGACCTTGAGGCTTGAAAAGGGGATCTTGAGCGCGGTCATACCCGTCTATTCAATCAATGTAAGTGACCCTGGGTTCACGCTATCCCTATACAACATTTTACTGGACTGTACTCATGCAACTAATATTGGGGGTTCGGTATTGTTTTCCACACCGATTGACTTTGGGATGGGGGCCATGAAAAGTGTGATGCTAATCCACCCACCTTTTTCCAGTCGCTGCTTCAATGAGAGGCCTGGGGGATCACTCAAGTATAATGCTCCAGGCATAGCGTAACCATAATTATTCAAAACACCCCATAAAGGTTTATTTTTTCTGAAGCCAAAATATTTTCTTTTCCCCTATCTCCACTCACTTTTAACCCTAGAGTAGTTTGAAAGGTATACCCTATTTTAAGCCTACCCTATTTGTTGAAAATGGATACTTTTGATACCCTAAACGGTGTCATCTGATTCAACCTTCTGTCCTCAAAACAATGCCAATTCACCTTTGTCTTGGTCACACTATGTCTGCAGTGCTATACTTGAGTGCCCCCCCCCCCCCGGATGAGAAGGTAATGGGGAGGAACTATCGTAATCAATTATGACTGCATGTCTGTAACTGGCATGACTGAGCAAGAAACCAGGGCCCTGACTTCTATTCCGAGCCAATGGACCACGACTGATCTATTACTCGAATTTGTTTACTCGCCATTCAAACCGTACAAATCAAACGCTTCACTAGTGTTAGCGACAACGCAACGACTTTAAAAGAGTATACATCACTTGGCGGAATGTCGTAAACAGCTTCAACAAAATGCTATTGCACTGACCTTGTTTATTTTGGATCTACTGAACTGAATAAAGCTGTTACGTGTGGTTGAATGGAGCAATGAAAATGGCCTAAGTGATCGTAAATGTTAGATACGCCAATTTATGATAAAATGGCGTATCTCACAAGCGTCAGATAGTCCATTTTCATTTTGGTTTATAAGCAGATGTTCAAAGCCGCATTTTTTTAAACAATGCTCACAGTAGGTGCCTCTTAGTCTAAGGAACTTATTTATTCAATAATCTCAATTTCGCCATTTTGTTACAAGTACACCATTATTTTATTAGGGTGACGATGTATAATGTGTACAATAATCTAAGCAGGGTTTGGAAAGTCATAAACTCTTGGTCCCTTGTCAAGTGTACACAAGAATGCTCCAACTTGGGCGCTGCATAACATGCGTGTACCCACTTTACTAGCTAGGCGTGTGTGTGTGGAGGGAGCATGCGCACCCCAGGTTGGTTTGATGCCAAAACCAGTAAATGTTAGCTTACTCTAAGTAGTGGTCATTTAGCACCCTGGAGTCAACAACAACAACAACAAAAAGCTGATCCTGGACTGATTTTTTGATATCAGGCATAAACAACTTTTCATAAGGCCTAAAAAAAATTGTTTGATTGGCGTAAACCGAGCGACCTTATTTTTACCACCGACCCTATATATATATTTTTTTTTGAGCATGGTAAAAAAAAACCAATTATCAAATTTGATGGGAATCGATTCATGGGGGCCTGATATATGGCTTGCAGGACATTCCAAATGACAAGTAAATGATGTGTTACAGAAAAAGTGAAGATGTTTTTGTATATCTGTCGAATATTTTGTGTTCTTGTATGTGAAAAAAAAATCTGACCTACCTACCCTATTTTTTTTTCTATGTTACGCCAATCAAACTATTTTTTTAGGCCTAAGCCGTAAATAGCCTTAGACTCATAAATAATATTTTTCCAAAAGTACAAATAATTTTCTTTAAATTGATAAAGGTCCTTCTCTCTCAATATTTTTAATGCTGTATGTATAATATAAATTAAAAGGACCTTACCTGGGGATTTACTGCCAGTTTGGATGGAAATGAATGGAAAAGCCTGTTAAAGTATAAAAGTACATGCAGCATCATAAGAAAAATTACAAGCCATTTCATCTATCAAATGGTTAAAGCAATACTATAAGATCCTACTGGTCAACAGAAAGTCCATATGACATGGTTTCAGATTTGACTTAAGTTTTACTGCAACAAGGAAGAAAAAATTAAAAAGCTTCAAAAAGAGAATGGCACATGCTTTTAGGCTAAAATTTTATGTAGAATTCAAATATGAACTCAAAAAAGCAAAATCTTGAACTTTAAATTTTGCCGATAATGCCCCAAAATGGGCAAATTTGAAAAATCCTGATATGCAAATGAACACAATATTTACTTGTACTTTGAGGTCACCAATTAAACCTCATTTATTCACAAATAAAAGGACTTCTTAATGTTAAATATATTGTTCTTTTGCAAATGTGACATCTGATTGGTATACAAATAGCAGCTGAGGCTCGCATTGTTGCGCAATAGCTCTTACGTTAAACGGCCGTGATTTTGTGTAAATAAAGTAATTTTTTTTGATTCTGTGAAAAAAAAATTTTCTCCAAAATTATGCAATTTAACCCAAGTTTGATACCATATCCTTGTAGGAATACATCTTGTCTATAATAGATCAGTTTTTCATGAGTGTCGCTTCTTTCGTTTTTTCTCGCGGATTCTCAAAACGCTAAATTTTGAGTAAATTTTTGATACCGCAAATTGAAAAAAAAAATAATTTCTCAAATTTTAGACAGGATAACAACAAGTTAATACCATACATATTTGGAAACTTGCTCTGTGCATAATTGATTAAATTTTCAAAGCTATAGCTCTTTTTGTTTTCTTGTACTCTCAATTTTATTAAACAACGATTATTTTTTCACGCAACGGAAAATGTAAGGGGTAGGGGAAACATTTTTGTAGTTTTTGAATATTTCTTGTACCTCAAATGAACAAAGTATGGTATCAATTTAAAGCTTATTAAATTCTGCATAAAATGACAGGTAAATCATTACTGTAGAGCCTTGCTATATAGAGATACGATTGTTCAAAGAATTTTTTTTGTCCCAAACTGCTAAATTTTGCACGTCAATTGTCACGAAGACATGTCAAACTTGAATGATTCTGGAACAAAAATTATGAAATAAATTACAAAACAAATGATTGAATCCATTAGTTACTATCCTTAACTGATTAGAGCGTGATCGGTTAAGGGTTAACATTGAGGTGAATTTTTTTTTTACAGATTTTTCTATCAGAATTGCTTTTAAATTGATCATTGATATCTCAGGTTTCATAGAATTTAGTTTCATGAAGATTGCCGATTCCAAAAATACTGGAATAGACCATTTTATTCACAGGGGTGCTGTTAACTCTCATCACGGACGGACATTTTTACTCAAATTCAATTTACCCTAGTTTTATTGTTTTCAAAGTTACTCCAATTTGGTTTTGATATTCTTGTATTCTGAACATTAGTCTATCAACAAACATAAATTATTAGGAAAAAAATATATTGAGAAGTAAATTTGTTTGGCAGGTGTTAACATTTCCATGTCAAAATGTCCGTCCGTGATGAAAAAAAAGTCTAAAAGTTTTTTCATTCTTTATCAGAATAGAACTAAAAAATAATAATGTGTGGAGGTATCTCACTAGCCAATGTACATCAGTTTATTGTAATAAAACTATGATCCATATATTTTATCCACATTATAAACTCAATCAAAAATTATCACGGACGGACATAATTTCATCACGGACGGACAATATGTTTTACAGTGAGCAATACAGCAGAGATGATGCCCTGCTAATACAGTGGAGTAATCCAAACATGCAAATGAGAAAGTTTGCTTTATGAGGCATCATTTGAGGACTATAATAACTAATAATTGCAGTGACTATATAGGAGTCAGGATACACAAGAAAATAGAACACATGTCATGAATTCGACAATCAAAAAAGGGTATTGTTGTTTATACATTTTTTGTGTATCATCTAATATATACTGTATTATAATTTTAAACTCTATGCCATGAGCTTATTTTTATAGGTCATTTTAAAGCTAAATCTTCAGATAACAAGACTACACAGTTTCAAGATAGCAATTTACATAGGGCGAGATTTGAGATTTATAATTGAATCTTGTCAGGCAAGGGTGGTTGGAAGAAGTGGTGTCGGACAGTATGATCTCTATGGCCTATGGGAAAGTCCCATTCCTTAGTCATTAAATTTGCTAAATTATTCATAAATTTGTCAAATTTCAATATATATTGTACCGTTCTTTGGTATCGAAATGACCAGTTAATTATCCTTTTAAAGTTATGTTTATCACATTAATTTGGAAGTCTAAAGTAACGTTGGGTTAATTTGTTATCATTGAAATGCCCCAAGGCTCAGCAACCTGAATCTTTTTGATTTGATATTTAGAGATTCATAGATTTGATACGGTTTTTAGAGATTCATAGAGATTCTACAGGAAATTGTTTTCCTGGAAAATTAATGGCTACATTGTATTTACATGCATGGTCATGAAATATGAACATGTAATATTTGATCATTGATCATAGCTACATTTGGAACTAGCTCTATAATTTGAAAACAAAAAGTGTATGTTAGAACATTTTATAATTTTTTGCAATTTTAAATTTGACAAGTTTTGTGTTTTAAAAGCAATCGTATACATGTAGTTCTGATTATCAAATAAGCATAGAAATCAAGTTGCTACAACTTCTATCAAGTTGGTTAAATAACTTTATAATTAAAGTTCAACTGGATTGACTTGTGCAAACCCAGAGGAGAGCGTGCACTCAAAAGCTACTCGAATTCAAAATTGACGGGTGTGCTAACCTCAGCAGTAAAACAAGGTGCATTAAGTGTATTTTGTCAAAAAAGGGGTCAATCAGTGTGGCACCCTAACAACTGGTTCACGCTTTCTAGGTTTGAACCATGATCGAAATAATGACCGTACAGGGCTTCATTTTTGAAAAATGCTGAAGAGCTATAAATTACTCTCCTGAGAGGTTCAAGGAGAGTTGTCAGGAGAGTGATTTGAGGTCAAACCATTAGATATTAGCTGGTTTTAGCAGTTTTAGGTGAGCTAAATATTGCTCTCCCCGGGGCTTTTTATCCATTTTTTGGTGGCAAAACATTTTTGTTCACAAAATACACTTGAAAATGCTTTTACAGTTTTAGATAGTCACATTCCTCCATTTTATGCTGTTTTTACTATAAACCATTTTTGATCAAAATCTTATATAGTATTGCTTTAATTAAAGTACAAATGCATTTAAGTTACAGGCAAATTGTGACTAATTTGTCATTTTTGTTTGGTTTGGTCAAAAATGGGGAAATGATTTTTTTACCGAAGGTGTTTTCCATCAAGATATATCTTAAACAGGCAAAATTGTAAAAAAAATTGCTTGTATACACATTTTGGGGGAGCCCTCACCTTGACATGGTATAAATAATATGTGCCTTCCTTTGGGCGTGTTTTTTCACAGATTTTGGCAGATGAATGCCCCAATTTGCCAAAATTGGATATATTTTGGTAAAATAGGCCAAAATTATTTTTGTAACCGTGCCTTCCATAAATGTGAACCCCGTGTGACCCCGCTGGTATAAGGCTTGGGCATTCAGTGAGAGAAACATACTTTGAGAGTTGTGTCTGTGTATGACTTCTTGGCAGATTTAAAAAGTACACCTAAAATTTGTCATACATTTCCAAAAGTTTGCTTTTAAAATTCATAAATAATTTTTTTTTTGCTAGTTAAGGGTGTGTGTTTTTTT
>JXSR01S044057.1:55917-88191 GCA_000969725.1 Ophiothrix spiculata | reverse complement strand
TGGACCAGCGATCAAAAGTGTCAATGGTGACCCCGTCGTCCGACCTTTCCGTTTGGGTCAAATTTTCAACTTTGTCCGATTTCAAAGATTAAGGTATCAAATTGTGTGTCTTGGACCAGCGATCAAAAGTGCCAATGGTGACCCCATTGTATGACCTTTCCCTTGGGATCCATCCCACAACTGAATGATTAAGTATAGGCGGTCGATACGCAGGCGAGACTACTGGTTCGCGAACCATCTTGTTTAATGTTTTTATTGTTGTTGTTGATATTTTGCAATATTTTACAGCATGACCTTTAACTATGAAGGTGACCTATGACCGTGGTTTGTTTTGATTTTGAAACTTTGAAGTATATAAAAAATGCCTTGTTCAAATAATAAATACAAATGTATAGGTAAAAGAAGTCATAAGAAATGAATCACTGTTTTTCAATCTGTGTGTGTACCAATGCACTTACGGTTAAAATACATGTGACATTTTTAACAGTCAAGTTAGCTCAATCGGTAAGGCGCTCGCTTGCGGTGCGGAAGGTCCCGAGTTCGAACCCTGCTGGTGCCAAAAGTTGAGTGTGCTTGAAATCCCCATGGACAAGGAACTAACTGCTAATTGTCTTGTGGAAACCCGTACGAAACTCGGGGAGCTGATCTGGGCAGCGATGGTGCGAATGTGGGCTAATCAAGGTTCAGCGCCCCTAGAGGTTGCCGCAGAACCTGAAATGATGCTTGGTGAGGAATGGAGCTTACTTGGGCCACAGTGGTCAGCAATGTATAGGTAAAAGAAGTCATAAGAAATGAATCACTGTTTTTCAATCTGTGTGTGTACCAATGCACTTACGGTTAAAATACATGTGACATTTTGAATTTCTCTCAAAATGAAAATTCTTTTATTTAATATTTATCCACAGGTACATAGTCTACTTCCTCTTGGATTCTACGATAGGTCTTCTAATCATTTATATCTGTATCAGAGTGTCCCAATTAATAGCCAGCTGTTTTGCCTGGAAGACTCTATATTTTGGCGAGTATGGGACGCCCCCTCAGTGCGAGGCCTGGATCGGTCAGTGTGCTGTATTTGTGCTTATTGTCCTCTTTGAGAAGGTGCTCATTACATTTTTAGGAAAAGTAAAAATCTGGGAAGAGGTGAGTTGAAGTCGAGATTCAGGAAAAGAAACTTGAATACATTATATTTTGTATTGCAAATACAGTGGAACTTCGTTAACACAAAACCCTGATAACACAAAATGGTTGTATGGTCCCAAATGTGAATTTTCTATGTGAATTCAGTCTGTAACACAAAATCCTGATAACACAAACTAAAATCGTTGTCCAAGGTGATTTTGTGTTAACGAGGTTCCACTGTAGTTACCAAAGAATCACAGTGGTAAGATTTGATTTTATATTGTGCTTTTTCCCCTGAGCCATGGGGTGTGGCTACTTTGACCAAATTTTGTATGCATATGTGCCTCTGAACTTTGAAAATTTGACCATCCCTATTCTCATTTGTGACTTGTGCAAAACCTGTCCATCAGAATACCAATCGTGACAGAAAAGCAACCTATTTTACTCATATTGGTTGCTTTTTGAGCAAATTTCCCAAAACACACCTATTTGTGTCCGTTCAACTGTGATGTAAGGTAAAAAACATCAGATTGTTATACCAAAACCACCCCCAAAAGGTAGGCACTTATACATATACTATGTCAATGTGAGTGCTCCCTACGAGGCTTTTTGTCGCTTTCATGTGTTTTCATGGACATTATTGTAGTCTTATTGTGCCCAACACGATTGGGGTGATTGGTACTGCCAAGCTCTCAAATTTTTAACCAATTCTAATGCTAATGAATTTTTAGACAATGCTGACTATCAGAGCATTTGCTGAAATGACAGAATTCTTGTACTCAAATCTCTAGAGTACATAAGGAACCCTTGGCATTGCAGTGTGCTACCATTACATGAAATCATTCTTCTTGTACCTATGAAACCCATTATAGAATTTCTTTAGTCGACAAAGATCACATAGTAACACACACATTAACCCATTTAAAATCAAAGTAAGTCACCCCACCCCACCCACATCAATTTATCTAAAAAATATTATACATCTAAAAACACAAATTTTAAAAATACAAAAAATAAGAAGTCATGTGTTATAGTTCATTGTTTTCACATAATTTTGACATTTTTAATTCAAATTGAAATTCTTTAGAAAAATTGTCCACAACTAACATATTATTTACATGTAGGCGTATAGGACATAAGAACATTAAAAATGTGTATGCACTGAATAATGCCACCGAGTTGAAGAATGTATCAAGGGTTGCCAGACTCTTATCTTGGTTTGGTATCCTGTACTGATGATTATCATCTGACAGCGAATTGCACTGAATGTTTGCTAGTTGGTATGTAATGTAACGTTCCAATGTAACTATAGTCCTTGCCAACTGTTCTGATTTAAACCATATGTTCTGGGGTTTTTTTTCAATTTTTGAGGCCATACAAAATTGGAATATTCTTATTTCTGGAGTTTTCCAAAAAAAAAGTAAAGAAAATAATAATGTTTTTACAGCAATATTATAGGCCCTAATTGATTTGATTCAAAAACATATTTTAGTTAAAACAGCTTCAAATGAAGAATTATGACTAACTAAAGGCATCCTTATGCACAGTTTTCCTTTGAACTTGTTTTTTATTCATGAAGTAAATGCACAAATGGACACATATGCACTTTCCTATACTACTACATGTTGAATTAAAGCAATACTACAAAGTGTTGAAAATGAAGTGCCCCCTGTCACCCATGACTTTTGATCTTTTCAGCTTATTGGGTTTGTTTTGTAGACATTAATACACTTCAAATGATTGGGCCAAAATATAGACCTTTTCAAAACACGACTATCCGAGAATTTGCGAAGCTAATTTTACACTTTCCGGCAATTGCCGAAAAAAAAGTGACTCTTCAACACAATAACCAGAATGTTAAGTTCGCGGTCTCGTTAACTGGTTGCGTACGAATTCGAACTTGTTATTAGCATTAGCGCTGAAGAGTCACTTTTAGTTGATGGCACTTTTTTCTTAAGCTTAATCAGCGCAGATCAGCCGATTTCAAATGGAAATTTCACTCTTTATGTCGATGAGCTTATGGTACCATCGGCCAAAAGTTGTTCAGAATTAGTGTATCTAATATTGTATGGGTCTGGTTCTATTTATTTTTCACTTGTATTGCACTGAAATGCGAGTGATTTTTCGGACTTTTTTTGTTGACAAAATCGTGCATACTAATGAGCTTGTACGTGATTGGTTGAAAAAATGGCCATGTGATCAATGTTCCGGAGATTTCCGAATGGATTTTGAAAAGGTTTATACTTACTTTTTCTGTTATGGCCATTTTCCACATGTATATTTAGTATAGGAAAGCATGCATGTGTTTTTTATCCATTTTTCGTTGGCAATACAATTTTTTTGACAAAATACACTTGAAAACGCTGTTAGATAGTCACATTCCTTCATTTTATGCTGTTTTTACTGTAAACCATTTTTTATCAAAATCTTATCGTATTGCTTTAATTTTGGAATCCCAAAGTTTGATGTTCAAATTTTGTTCTGTTCCATTTTCTTTGCAGGTGGCTGTGTTTATACTCACACCAATCAACAATGCAAGAATTGAAGTGGTTATTGTTATGCTAATTGTGCCATTTATAGTTAATGTAAGTAAATATCTCGTACTTCCTCCCTGTTGAAATAAGCCATTCACAATAATTGCATTTGCATATTTATAAGAGGTTTCACTTCACAGTTTCTGCTGTCGCAAAGGTGTTGATATATGCATCTTTAATCCAGAAAAGGTTTTCCTGAGACTATTACACTGTTCAGACATACAAAAAAAGTCCTCTTAAGTCGACATCGAGTTCATTTTAAATTTGAAACACGACCTTGGATTAACGGAAAGTAACTCTACTTACGACTGTTCACACACATTACAATGCAGAAGTCGAATTGAAATGAGCTTGTAATTTGCATACGCCCTCTTACGTCTTGTTTGACTTCCAGGTTAATGCGCTGTGAAAGTAATCACAAATTCAACTCGACTAACAATGACATGTGTTCACACTTACGGAAAGTCATTGTTAGTCGTCGTTAGTCATGTTACACCGATTAACTAACGCAACTTAACTTGTTTTTAGTGAGTTAAAAATTCGATGTAAGACGACTTTTTGAAAGACTACTTAAGTCGGCTCGAACTGTTCACACACGAGCCAATTTTGAACTTAATATAACTCGAATACGACTAAAGACAATTTTTTGGCTCTGTCTGAACGGGTGTAAGTTTACATCACATAGTGATGCTTTGTTTATAATCATAATCATGATTATTTGAATTCAGTATACACTTTCAGTATAGTCCGTCAGGAAAGACCACGGGCAGCGAGGGCATCAGCTTAATGACCTCGGTGCAGTCTTCGACCTCACACACCTGGTCCTTCTTGATGAACTATTTTAGTAGTGAATTTTAATGTATAGCCATTGATTTGTGTAAATCTCCCTCTATTTCTCAACTTACAGGCAATAATGTTTTGGGTTGTTGATAACTTCCTAATGAAGAAAAAAGAAAAACTGACAGAGCCAGTAGAATTGCAATCACCATCTTCAGGAATCAAATCAAAAGTCAGGTACTTTCGTAAAACTAACCACAGAGGAAGCAGCGATACCGGCGAAGGATCAGAGTCGGAAGTTTTAATTTCTCCGGATGAAGATGATAAAATGTCAACATCGCCAACAACTAGATTATTAAATTCCACTGATTAATGTGTGTGTTTCCAACAAAACTTAGGAGTGAAATTTGTGTGTGCTGGAGATGGAAGTCTTAATCTCAAGATTAAGATGACAAAATATCTGCATCAACAACAACAACAGCAAATATATAATTGAATTCCACTGATTAGTGTGTGTTTTACCCCTTTTTCTCATCAAAGTGAAATTTTTGTGTGTTGATGCATACGTGCTTTACCTTTTCCATGGAAGTATGTCACAGAGGAGGAGAAGGGCAGTATCTAACTACTTAATTCCGCAGACTTGTACTTTGTACAGTATCGCAAGATTGCCATGTCTGTTGCCGGCCACCAATTCACCAGACATAGTTTGTCAAATTCTGTTCAACTTTATTTTGTACAATTTCTGAAAATGTGGCCCATAAGTTGTGCTTGCTCAGGTTTCTTCAGCTGAGAGGACAACCAGAAGCAATAGTTATACCACAGAAGGCGCATAATGAAGATGGTAAAAGTTTTATGTTATAATTGTATTGTAAAGTTGTCAGAATCATATCCAATTACTCACTTGTAAAGGTATGATATTTTAAGATTAACTTGATTGTCAATTGAGGACCCTAGAACCAGAAGGGGTTAAGTCACAGTGAGTACAAACTGAGAAAATGGCACAAACATCATATCATTTGTGTTGTCTTGAATGGTATTGCTGTATCTTGCAGTGACTCTTACACATGCTCTGATCATCAAATTACTACAAAACTTGTACAGAATGTAGAAATGAGAATTCTGTAGCAGGAAATTGTCACAACTCAATTTTCAAGATTTTGTGACTTAACCCCTTTTAGTTCTAGGGTCCTCAGTTGTGGAGTAAAACTTAAAAGCAAAGCTTCAAATTACATTCAAGATGAACTTGATTTTAATATTGTAAAATGAAGCTTTGTTTTTAGAAATCCTGATACATGTAGGTTCACATTTTAAAGTTAACAAAAGATGAAGGCTCAGTGCAAGTTGGGTAAAACCCTCGGTAAAAGTAAAAGAGGTTTGTCTTTCAATTTATGTTAACCAGAAACATACAGAACATTTTCAGTTCAGTGTGCAATGCACCGTGCAAGACTTATTGTCCAGGCTTTTGCCTAAACAAAATTGGTTGATTGGCGTAACATAAATAATTAGGGTCGGTCAGTCGGATTTTTTATATATTTATTTTGTTTTTGCTTTGGCTTTGAAATAATACTTAATAATCACAGGACACACAGATTAATGGGGCAACAACATTTTTCATTTTAAAACAAACTGGAATTTCAAGCAACCTGAAAGTGAAAAATATGTTGCCATGCTTTTAAAAATTGTACCATTTTAACATATGAAAACTAAAGAATAATATGCAAATTTAGACTGCTTGTGAGGGGCATGGTTGAAATTATTTCCACAAAGTGATCTCAAAACCATGACTATACCCGAAATGAAGCCGAGGGAATATTCATGATTTTTGATCACCGAGGGGAAATAATTTTAACCGTAACTTGAACAAAAAGCAGTCAATATTCATTTTATATACTGGGTTACGCCAATCAATCAATTCTTTAGGCCTTATTGTATTGCTATTACTGGGGAGATAAGGTGCAGAACACACATTTCAGGGCAGTATACAAATACAACATGGTATCGAGGGAAGTAGTGAAAATTACTGATCCCGAGGTGTTGGATGCGAGTGACTACTTCCCGACGCGAAGCGGAGGGAAGTAGTCACACGCATCCAACACCGAGGGATCAAGAATTGTCAATACTTGTCGAAATAAACCATGTTGTATTTGTTTTACTATACCTCATAAATATTTTACTAAAATTTGATATTAACACATCAAAAAATCACCAGAAATGTCCATTCTTCTTGATCACCGTATAATTTCCAACTGAGAAGTGATATGTATGATTACAGGGGGTGCGATAGTTTCTCAATTTTTTTCCCTGCGTGGGCTTTACGCGCACTTGGGGAAGTAGGCATAATGCTGTCATGCGCATCAGCTTTAATTGACCAATTGTATTTCGTGGTTTCCTAATAAATATTTATGAGGTATAGTAATATGAATTCCACTGTCACTTTACCCATCAATGGTTCCATATTGTATTCTTGTACCCATGTTTATTACTGCTAGCTATTGTACAACATTTGTTTTGTACACTCTCTATCATCTTTTTATTTAGTACTGCATTTGTCAGATAACAGATTCATAATTAAAACTGCCTGTATATTGTTAAGAACTGCAACACTGTTATTCATGGGGGTCAGAACTTTGCATTGTGTGTGTGGCCTCTATGCTGAGGTTGTTACTGATGGTGCAATTTTGAGATAAATGTCGCATTAGTTTGTTAAACAGACTACCTTCAATTTGATAATTTATGATTAGCTATAAACTTCCATTCCATACAGGACAACATATGATTTGTAGAGGAGACGCAAATGAGTAATGCTATCTGATGGTGGATATATACAAAAAAAAAGTAGGAAAGAGTTTAATGGGAAAAGAATTTGGATAATTCACGTTAGTTTCATTTTAAAGAAAATGATACCTGTTTGGCTTATTCAGATTCTTGGTAATCAGGCCAGACATGATCAATGTTCTTGTTGATGATGATTGATCAGTGGTGGTCTATGTAAGATTTATTTTCATTTTTGAATACCCTATACTTAAAGGGACTGGCCTAGATTCTTCCCACTATTTGTTTACCTACATTTTTTTTACATGAATCGGTAGAACATGTTTATAGTAATATAACCTACAAGTAGTTTTCCATGATTTTGAGGAATATTGGAGAAAATTGCAATTCTTTACCTGCTTTTTTTTTTTTCGCCGGCGAAAAAAAAAAGATGTGAAAACAGTGTTTCTAGTTTCAAAATTTAAAAAGATTTTGTTTCTACACATGTGATGGGTAAACAAATTATTTTTGATGAAAATTTGTTTCTCTTTTAATATGTATTAAATTATCTCTAAGAGCTTTGTTTGAGTTTTTATCTGGTAAATCCAGATCTGAGGTACAAATTTAGGATTCAGAAAACACAAGATAGTCACACAACCATCAAAGAATGATATATATTACAAATTATATATCTCTCAATTTGAACCATTTCTGTGTTAACTGTTGTACTTTTTTGGATATTACTACACTTTTAAGCTTTATTTAGAGCATTTCCATAAGTGTTTAATTCAAAGTGGAATCTAGGCTAGTCCCTTTAACACTATTTTTTAGATACTGAATAGGTCATTTCCTGGTGGTGGTCACATGGATTTCACTTGATTGACAACAGTGAAAAGGAGACCAACGATGTACCATTTGACAACGATATACCATTTGACCATTATACTATAAATGAAACCATATTTTGAACGCAACAAATGCGTGTAATAAACAAACGTACGGTATGACCTTACGTAGTTCGAAAGACTTTCTTTTCATGCGATTACCGCGTCAAACAACCAACCAAGACACACTCAGTGCATTTTCATTATTGCACAAGCTCTCATCATACGCACACTGCGGATTTGATTTGTAGGAAATTTAATGTTTCAATAGTAACATCTCTGGTCTTCATAGCTTTTATTTTTGTATTGCTGTGAATTATTGGAAGATATTGTTTATGCCATCATGTCCAAGATTTGGTCAATGAGGGATGTATGGCCTACAAATTGCAGGGGGTTTTATTAGCAAGATCTTTGATTTTTGGAAAAATCTTGATGGATTTAAATTGACTGCCCATCCTTACAGGGTTTGGCATTTGAAATCACATATATATTTGTTACACTAAGATTGTAGAAACTTCTTGGTGACAAATTTTTATTTTGAATTTAAAAATTGTGTTAATCAGAGTTTATTTATTTGTATGATAATCATATTTAAGTGAAAAATATAAGTTTATGTACATGTAATAATTATTAGGACTTGTGTGTTTTTTTTATATAATTTTTGATTATTTTGCTGAAATATCAGTCATCCTTAATGCATGTAAAAATGCACACATTCAAATATATAATTTCTTAATCCTATGTTGAATCTGAATTTACAGTTTGGAGTGAAGGGGTACCATCAGTGGTATGTTTTGAAACAAACAGATTTTACAATTTAAAAAAGTTTAGTTGTTTGAATTTGTAAGACCCTCACTGTTTTATGAGGAGAATAAATGTGTTCCGGGGGGGGGGGGGGTGCTCGAACAAAAAAGTGGTACGATGCTCGTCAGAAAAAACTTTGATTTGGTCCATTGGGGGCGTCGTTAGAAAAAGGAGTGCCTTTTCAGGGAAACTTTCGACATTGAGGGTCCCCTTTTACAATATCTTCGAATTTTGGTCACTTTTTCGGCAGCTATTCTAATATTCCAAGAAAAACTAAACAAAAATGCTTGAAATGTATTATATTGATATTTGTTATGGCAGAAGAGAGTTACGCTGTTGAGGGTTCATTTCAGCATGTTACATCATTAATGGAACAAATGTCCATTACGACATTTAGGGTCAATTTTAGTGTATTACGACATTTAGGGGTATAATTTTGAATATTTTACAACATTAAGGGTTAGATTTTGCTGTACATGATTTCGACATATAGCGTCCGATTTTGAGGTGCTCTGATGAGCATGCATACCACTTTTTTCTTCGAGGGGATGTGATCATAAATGGCATTATATTTCATTTTGAATTACTTTACCTCGTAAATATTTATTAGGCAACTGCAAATTATAATTGGTCAGTTCAATCTGACGTACGCGTAACAGTATTTTGCCTACTGTCCCCAAGTGCTCGTAATGCCAACACAGGGAACAATTTAAAAACCACCACACTGTAACTGTGTACACATGATCTTTTCCTTTTTTGTGAAAATAGGGTCTATTTTCAAATAATTGTCATGGAGACAACAAATGTAACCTCATTTAAAAGTGGAAACTAATGCAACCTTGCTTGAAAAATATAGATTTCACACCAAATAGTTGCCTAAAACTCCCAGTATTTACTGTTTGTAAACTACCTAATAATGTAGTGATGAACAAGTGTGTGCACTTTGCAAAACAAGCTGTACATTTATACTTTTATACACCCAGCATTTCTGAAAGTCCAGGTGATTGGTACCGGGTGATTGGTAAAATGCTCCAGGTTTACCAATAAATTTGTATACAAAGTTATAGACCTGGATCAATTTTTTGGCAATTTTCAGTGAAATTGCTCCAGGTTCTAGAATCCTTAATAAATAGCTTGACCCCATGTATCCTTTTAAAACAAAATATTAGGGCGAAAATCACAGCTGTATTTTTGTTTTGATGGTAATATCAGAACTTTTCAAGAAATAATATTTCCGGAAGCAATTACATAATTTGTATGTAACATGTGTTTAAGAATTTATTTTGTTTAAGGATGAAATGAAATAATATACAAATAATGAATGTTAATGAGTGCAATGGTACAAATATTTATGAGGTGAAAGATCAAATGTTCCATTCAAACGAGGCGAAGCCGAGTTGAATGGAGTATTTGATCTTTCACCGAATGAAATATTTGTTCCATTGACATGAATAAGAAACATTCATTATTTGTTTTATATATGACAGCTGCTAAATAAATCATTGTAAACAAAACAAATCGAGACAACATCTATATGGTACTGTACATGCCGGTTTTAATGCAACGACGCGTCTTATGCTGTGCCCGCGGACTGTGCAAGCATACTCAATTCAAAATTACGCCCGTGACTAATGTTATGTGTCTTACAAAAAAGGTAACCGTGCAATGTATCAATTTTTTGCTCGGCACTTTTGCACAGTTGGTAACGTTTACTATCAAATGGACCAAATGACCAATGGCACGTGACCCAAGATGCGCCAATCAAGTAACACAGATTTATTTAGCTGTTATATAAAAAAGCTATGAAATGTGTGTGATTTCTTTACATAGCATATTTATGGGACCAAAAAGATCTCAACCTTGACACTCTAATGGTGCGTTCATAGTCCAGCGATTTCATCACTGCAACATCGCCCGATACGCAGTCTTCAAAAGTTATAGCGCAATATTCATAGCGCGTTTAAAGACTGCGTATCGACAGACGTCGTGCGATGAAATCGTTGTGAAATCGTTGGACTATGAATGCACCATTAATGGTACATGTTTGCAGCAGTTGCACATATCTGCCTTTTACTAAAGCTCTTGATTGATTGATTACATAGCAGCCAAAGGCAGGTTTGTTTGACATCAATTGGCCATTTTGATGTCTTTAGTTGTTTTGACGTTATCAGAGCTCGTGTGGTCTAGCAGAACAGAGCAGGACTCATAATTAGTAGATCGTGAGTTCGAGCCTCGTTAGCGCCAACGAGTTATGCCCCTGGGAAAGGCATTTAGTCTCCATTGCTTCGTCGAGTGGGTAATTACTAGGAATATAGTCAAGTAGCACCGTCTGATGGTATATCGATACCAAGGACATTGTAGAAGGGAGCTGACCGTATTCTATTGGTAATGTAATAATTGTCATAAGCGCTTTGACCCGATGTTCAATCGGAAAAAGCGCTATATAAATGGGATAATTATAATTATTATTATTATTAAATATTATCAGCATCTTTGATCTGTTCTGATGATTATGCAAATAATATTGATGTATATCCTGTTGGGAAGATATCATAAATCAGAACTATGGTTTTGTCATGTGAGTGCAAGAAAGTTTTATCTGCAATGACTGCCATATGTGATTTATTCAACATCTTGATACTATGAGCTAACCCCTCCAAATTTGTTTCCGTATGTCAGTGGCTCTTTAGAGGGTTCTTCAGGTGACACCAAATGGTTCTACCATCACCTGAAGAACCATTTCAAGAGCCACTGACCAAAGACTGGAAAAATGGCAGCTATTGCAGATACGATTTTCTTGCACCAGAAGAACCATTTCAAGAGCCACTGACCAAAGACTGGAAAAATGGCAGCTATTGCAGATATGACTTTCTTGCACTCACATGACGATTTTGTGTAAATTTTTGTGCTAGATAAACCTTCATTAGCATGTATTTTAAGTTAATTAAGGCATACAATGTGTTACAACATTTGCAGATACGTGTCCCCTTCAAATTTGGACATTTTGTAGAGACGCAAATTTCAGCACTTATTGTACCATATGCTTTGGAGTAAATATGTGGCACAGTAGAGTTGATTGGGTGAAATATGATCACATGATTTCAAATAGCAGATCAAGGAAGGTACTTTTAAAAGGAGTATTTAGAGCTTAGATGTTCTATTTAGGGCTGACATTGTTTATCTTACACTTGAAGCAACATTTATGCACGAAATTATAGCAAGCATCAAACTTACACACACAAACTATTTCGTGCATTAGCCTAATGCACACATTCATTGTTAGAATTATGTGATGGACATTTTAGAATATTACAGAACCAATATTTCTCTACAATTCCTCTGACATTTTGTATTGCCTTTAGACACACCACTAATATTCTTGAAAGGAAAAACTTTTGAAAGTATACCATTGATAAATTTTGTCTTTGATTTAACTAAATGGCCTATGGGAGGTGAAAAATACAAAAATGCTTATAAAATGAAAATTGAGTCTTTTATTTCAAGTGTCAAAATCCAGGGACAAACCTGAAAATGTTATGATTACTGAATATCCCTTTAAATATAGGTGAGTGACTCAAAATCAGATGTGTAATCCCCCAGTCTTTCTTTGCCAAATCCCAAAATAAAAAATGTCTTTGATCATGATTCTAATTTTAGTTACACTATATATTCAATAAATTTGACATACTTAAAACACAAAGCATTCTTGTCTATATGACTACGCAAGTGTGAATCTTCCAAGTGTTTGTGGGATGTGAAAACCCAGTTGGTTTTGTTTTTAAGATATTAAAGCTTATTTAAAGGAGCATAGTCCGATTGCCTCAACTTTTTTCAAACTTTTTGAGATTTTGGTACCAGAATGTTGCTCATATTTTTCTCATGACCCATGTGAAATTTCACGGCTGAATTATGTTCCATTTTAGAAAAATATATGAAAATGTGCCTAATTATGGTAACCATAATTAATTTTACACAGTAACGTATAGGAGGATCTGAAATACAAAATTTCCTGTAAAATCCGAACGGTTTGACCGATTTAGCCGAAATTTGAAATTTAAACCTCTTGAGTGGTCATCTTTTATATGACATTGAAAATTAAATTTTGGAAAATCGGACCAAGCTCCTTTAAGCAGTTGTACAATATGTACTTTATCGGTATCTGTACATTAATTAGTTGAAATATTTAATTTTGATATTTTGTAAGTAAGAAGGCTAAAAGTAAATGATTTTGTATATAATTAAAAGAAATTGCTTTATTTTTATGTTCAACAAATACAATGACCAATACATATGTGATAATGCAGCTTTCTGATAATAGTACGGTAAATGTGTAATGAATCGAAACTTGTCTTTGATCAAAATAAGAGTGCAACATTTTTTGAAATAGGTTCATCAGGATTGCTGAAAATCTTATTTTTGCTTATATTTTACGAGTTACAAATCCAGTAAATTACTGGATTTGTAACTCATAAATCTAACCAAAAATAAAGTGCAACATTGTTTTTATATACATATATTTGTTTTTATTATTAAAGCTACCAATATTATGTTTAATTCTAAAGCGGCTTGATTTTTTTTATATCGAGGGTCGCAGCCAGAAGGTCCCAAGAGGATGACTGCAAAATGGGAGGCTGAGGTTATCTCATAAAAGTTGGCTGGAAATAAGGATTTAGAAACCAGGTGTAATTTTTTATACTCTTTATTGCTCCTGGTTTATAAATTTGCAAAAGAACCGTAACATATTGTCTTCTAAACCAGGGTTATTTCCAGCATTGATTTTTTTTTTTTTCATTGCAGCACAGTAAGTTGCTGCAAACTTTGTAAATGCATTTTGTTTTGGCTTTAAGATGTTGTTTAATTCAATATAAAATGTAAAGGTGGTTTCAGACTAGCTGTCATTGCGGCACACAACAAAACATTTGCAATTTTGAGTTGTCGTACTGTAGCACGACACATTTGCGTATTGCCGCAATAGTCTGTTGCAAGAAAAGTCAAATTTATTCCAACTCAAAATATTGTGTCGTTGCGACCGTCACGACAGGGTAATCGATATACCGGCTTGTCGTATGGCAAGGAGATGCAACTAGGCGAGTTTGCGCATTTTAAATTTTTGACGTCACGCTGGTCGTATGACAACACGCAGGGATGGTTATAATTATGGCTTTTTGTAATTTTGCCTGAAAATGTGAATTCTCAATACTTTTGTACAGTGGAGATCCAAGCATTTTTGCCTGAATTCAGGCAAAAACCTGAAGATAATCATGCCTGAACACGGCAGGCTAATCTGAAACCAGCTAAAATCAAAAAGCAATTAACAAAATGCTTGGTATGAATTGACCCTGACATCGATGGAACAAAGTGAAACCTATGATATCCTGCAATCTTTGATTATATTCATAGACTACATGTATTTTGTTTGACCTCAATTTTTCACTTATTTATACACAACAAGATTGTCATGATAGCTAAAATGCATAGTAACAATGCAGGTACATGGCCTTTGGAGTAAAGCTGGTACACTGATAGACCTGCTGTTAAGGGGCAAAATACAAATGACTATTTTTGTTGCTTCAAATAATTCTCGGATATGAACATTTTGAGCCTAGCATAACATTTTTTGTGGGTGCATTTTATGCAAGTTCATAACACTGTACTTTATAGCTAGCGCGTAATGTTGCAGTACTTTGGATTGCTGATTGGAAACAGTGAACTGTAGGCCCATGCTGTTAATGGTGTACCCACGATGGTACACTGTAGTACAGTTGGACCATCCAAACCGGGTCATCATGATAATCTTGCTCTGTACAAGTGACATGATTGAAAGCCTGGTATATATGATTGTTTTATTTGGACATTGGTACATTTAGTTGACACATACGACAAAGCAAGCTGGAAGCAAGAAAGTTAAATGAAATTACATTTATGTAACGGTAACTTTTCAGAGTTGATGATATGACTCTCCTAGGCTTCAACCTTAGGCTTGGCATCCAAAGACATTTGCTCGCCCGAGTGACATCCGCTCACCCTACCAATAAAACTTCGCTCAAACAGGAAGCGACATTCGCTTAACAAATTTCACTACATTCGCTACACTTCAGATTGAATTGGAGGTAAGATCGCTACGAATATTCTTGGGTTTGTTTGTTCAATAATCATAGCACTACAATATGCGCGAGTGACATTTGCTTTCATCGATTGAAACGATATTCGCGCAATGAGAGCGCATTTGCTCTCTGTTTTAGCGAGCAAGTCAGAGCGAATGTTACTCAGCTGAGCGAATGTATTGGACGCCAAGTCTTACCTAAAGGTGAAACCCAGTATTGGACAAATTTATACCTCGACCCCATGGGGGTACTCAATTTTGGTTTTGGTAGGGGTGTGCCGCTGGGAAATTTGAAGTACCACCCATGTATATATACCAATATTTAAGAAAAAGGGACCCATCCATATACCAAATTCCCAAAATTTTGAGTCGAGTTTATACAAAAAATGAAATTTTCCCTGAAAATTAACGCTTATTTGGCGAAAATTTCGTGGTTTTGGTTTGAAATTTAGAAAAAAGCGCAAATTTTGGAAAACAGACCCAACAAAATACCACATTTTGCAAAGAAAAAGGACCCATTGAAATACCAGACAGCCTGATTTTGCTACCCAAGTTTGCGGCACATCCCCGTATTCACTTTTGTACTAAGTACCCCCACCCCCCACCGGAACTGGACATAATTAGCCGACAGGAAACATCTTAAAGGTCAAATGAATAAAGACTGTTTGCTTGTCCTCCACCTAGAGACCCAATTTTTGAAAATCAAGTAAATATATATAAAGTAAAAAAGCACTTGTTTAGAACCTGTATGGCATTTGTTTTATTTTTAAATTTGCACCAAATACCAAAACAAGTAATAAAATGAGTGCCAGTTCCAAAGGGGTGCTTTACTTTACAATGATGGGATCAAATGTCACTTTATGAAAACGGGCTTTAAATTAAAGTCTCGTCAAAAGTCACAAATATGATGAAATTAATGAATCCAAACCAAGATACAATCAGTGAAACAAGTTAATTCCCAACATGCATGTATTATATATTATAGCAAAACAATGTCACAAATCTGAAACATTGAAGCATTTAATATCAAAAAGTTTTGGAAAATATATAGGATTGATTGTTACATAAATTGTACAAGGAATTGTTGAAATAATACGACATCAGTGTGTGCAATAAATGTATGTATTTTTGTTGAAATTTCAGAAAACCAAATGTTAACAACTCAATATCAAGAAAAGTGAGTGAATAAACTATAAAATACTGTTTTATATAAATTGATTTGTCTCGGCTTATTTCCTCTCATCATTAGTGTTGTGATTTATTGCATCTCGACATACACTCCCGGTCAAAAGTGTTTGCGCACTAAACCTTTAACCAGCCATATCTCTAGAACCGTTCATCATTTGTGCCACATTTTTTCGAATTTATATTTTACATACATATCTAAAAAACTCAGCAAGAATTGCATTTATCGCATTTCAAAATATGGTGTGCTTAACATATGGTACTTTCTTCTGCACTTAATAAACTGAGTTTAAATACATAATTGCACATTTGTTGGAAAACTTTTTACCTGAAAATGTGATTTACGGCTACATGGTGAAAATGAGCATTGAATAATAAACAACATAGGAACATATCAAAAAGTGTGTGTGGTGTATTTGTATATGGTTCAGGAAATCTGCCATTTTTATGGTTATGGAAGATCGAATATCAGAGGAAACATAAATTTCTTATATTGGACACATTAAGCACCTATAAAAAACATGAATTTTTTCACAGTCTTGGGCATTTGATATAATAATTACGATTTTGCCTGTATTTAAGGGTGCGCAAACACTTTTGACCGGGAGTGTATTAAAGGTACGAGTATGTGCTGCATCCAAGGGGACAGCTGGCCAGTCCGACAGCTCGCTAGTCCAAATTTGAAAATAGACTCGCTAGTCCGAATTTTAAAAAAGGCTTGCTAGTCTGAATATTGAAAACAGCTCGTCAGTCTGAATTTTAAGAACAGCTCCCTAGCCCGAATAGGAAAAATTTGGTGTATATTGCTTATATTTTTTTTCAAAATTCAGACTAACGACCTGGTTTCCAAGATTCAGACTAGCGAGCCTATTTAAAAATTTGGACTGGTGAGCATATTTTCAAATTTGGACTAACGAGCTGTTCCTAATATTCTGACTAACAAGCCATTTTTCAAATTCGGACTAACAAGCTGTTTTAACAATTCGGAGTGATGAGCCTATTTTCATATTCGGAATAGCTGTTTTTTCTGACTAGCAAGCCTTTTTCAAGGTTATATTTTCCCCATTGAATAACGTTTCGGACTAGCGAGTCGTCGGACTGGGGAGCGGACAAGGCATCCAAGACCCCTTTTTCAAGCAGCTTCCTCATGCTACCTTTGACCCAATTTCAAGATGACTTCATTCAAAATACCCTATTTACAACAAAAATGGTTCAAAATTTGCATTTTTAAGCTAGTTTTGTCAAATTTAAAGCAATACTACAAAGTGTTAAAAATGAAGCGCCCCCTGTCACCCTTAATTTCTAATTTTTTTAGCTTTTGGGGTTTGTTTTGAGTAGATAATGATACTCTCTGAATGATTTGGCTTAAATATGCTTAGTTTTTCTGTTATGGCCATTTGTTGAATTTAATTCGGGATCCCAAATTTAATTCCGCATGTATTAGTATAGGAAAGCATGAGTGTGCTTTTTATCCATTTTTCGGTGGCAAAACAATTTTTTGACAAACTACACTTAAACATGCTTTTTGATAGGCCAATTCCTTTATTTAATGCTGTTTGTACTATAAACCATGTTTGATCAAAATCTTATAGTATTGCTTTAAGCTTATATTCATATGCTCATATTTTTGACAAAGAAATTAAATTTGGAAGATCTTAACAGGGAAAATCATGATCCACTTTCATCCTCAAGGTCACCTCTATCAGTTTTTTTTAGCTGATAATGATCCTTGACTGGTATAGGTATAAATCATAAACCATTCTTGTAAATAAATGTGCTTGCATTGTTGAGAAAAGTGAGAAGTGTGTCCCAGAGAGTTATTGGACAGTACCTATGAGGATTTTGAAAATGCTTAAAAGTTGTAACTTAAAAACGAATGATTAGAATCGAATGAATTTTTCAGCATACACATATGTTGTACTCTTTCTAATTTTGCTAGAAAGAAGGGAGAATCATGAATTGCACCTTTAATTAAAAATATAAAATCCCATTTCCTAAGGCCCTTATTTGACTAGTCTTGGTCATTTATGGGTACTCATCGGAGGGTTAGTACCCAGATTTGAGATGGACAAGGTTGTGCAACTGGAATCTCAAAACCCTACCCATGTTTAAGGTTGATTTTGGCCAAAAAGCATACCCAATTTTCGCGCTGAAACTTCTTGACTTTTTTCCTTAAAGCCTTGCGCTGAAAATCGGACCTAGGGTTAGGACGTGGCGTCCCGTAATGGCAAGCTGGGTCAACCGAAAAACTGACCAAAAACTGATTTTCAATGCAAATTACATGCAAATCGTGTTTTTTGTTATTAGGATACACTTCTACTATGTTTTATTGTATTTATTTGATTTATTTAGAGTAAGAACATGCCTAAGTATACTTTGCCACACATTATTGATAAAAATTGCAACTTTTGCTCGAAAAAATTGCGAAAAACGTTGATTTTGGCGATTTTTGGTGATTTTCGCGTTTTTCGACGCGATGTCACTTATGACGTCGCTGTGACGTCATACAAGGTCCGATTTCAATTTTTTTGGTACCAATGGACTCGTGAGGGTCATAGCTATCCACCAGTACCCTACACATGATGTTTCGTCAATCGGTTTCCGAGATCGGAAGGGGGACGGAATCCGCCCCCCCCCCCGGCTGTGAGATGGGTCGAAAAAGCCCGGCTCTTTGAGGGTTAAGGATTTTACTTCAAAAATAGGCCTACTTTTCAAAGAATTTAGGGCTCAGTCAGAAAAGAGGACCCATGTTTAAGGATATTTTGGTAAAAAACAGGACCCAAATTTTTTTGGTAAAAAAGCAACCCATCCCTGTTCGGCCAAATATGCAAGTAACCTCCCCCCTCCCCCTGTACAAATACTATCTCAGGCTGTGACGTCAAATATATTTTGGCAAATCAGTTCCAAAGCCCTTAAAAATGTGTGGCACATTGTCTTTCATTTTAATATAATATATGACTTTGTTGTGTGTCACGTCACTACTTGCAAACTTGAAAATTAAATTATATTTTATGAAAGAGGTGGTTAGCAATAATTTTTTCATATCCCATAATAATAGTTTATTCAAAATGATTATCTTATTCCCCTGTGGCTGGTGTGTGTATTTTTTCCTTGTTCCATTTTACCACATTGTCATGCCTCATACACAAGGAGCATCTGCCGTAGTCTGTGTGGTAATAAGTGACAATTGAGGACAGTGGATCACGAAACAAGGGCACACGCCACAGGGGAACAGCCTATGGATACAAGGCCTAGGCTAAATACCTTTATGTGTGAGCTCCACATCATATTTCAGAATGGTTGTAGAAATTTGATATTTTGGTTTGCAGATATAACATAAAACACACACACATAACACCCTCATTTGTATTTATGGGTCTATATGTCCTTGTTAGATTGTTAGCATTTGCAATTGGATAGCCCAAGGAATTCAAAAATATGCGTAAAACAAGGACAGTGTGCTAAAAACTCACTGGAGATATTCACTCTATATGTAAGCTAACCTGGATAAAATTTGGTAACATAACATGCATCATCATTCAATTCATTGTGTACAATGTATACAGTGTGTCCCAATAAAAATGCATCACTTTTGTTTTTGATTATACCTCAAAACAAAAGGATACTAAAATTGAAAACAAATTTCATAAAACCAATAAGTATAGTTCAGTCTTTCATCAGTAAGATTTTGAGCAAAATCCAGCAAGCCATTCTTAAGAAAACTAGAATTTTGTAAAAAGACTCAATTTTACCCCATTCCAATAGGGTTTACCACAGTAACTCATATTCGCAACTATTATTGATTTTGACATGACCATGACATCACAGTAGTTCTTTTAATGTTGTTGTCTTTAAAATAGTATCAAAAACATGTTTTATTCATGGATAAACAACTAAGTTTTCAAGAAAGTAACTACAAAACAACAACAATTGGATTAAGCTTGATGTCAGATGGAAAAATCATGTTATTATTATGATATTTAAATGTTTAAGAGAATTAGCTCCTGATTATATATCATCTTATTTCACTTTTACACGTTCAACACATAACAAAAACACAAGAAGCCAGTTTGGTAACATCCTTATTATACCTCCATGGTATGTATAACACTGCTGGCAAAAGAACTTTTCAGTATAGAGCTGCTTCATTATGGAATAGTCTTCCAGTTAATATCCGTACTAAGTTTTTGAACATGAGTTTGAATGAGTTTAAAAGTGCTATAAGTTTAAAATTATAATAATTGATTGCCCTTATACATGTGTATATAATTATGTGATCACTTACTATGTTATTTTCTCATTGTGTATATAATTTGTAAATATTTATGTTATCTGGACCTCTTGGGAGACCAGTACTTATGTATTGAAAGAGTTATATCCAGAATAAAGAAAGATTAAACTAAACAATAGAAAATTTCGGATTTGATGAAAACCTCCTGACAAAAAGTTGACCCGAGGTCATCCGAGGTCATTTCAAGGTCACAGCCATAACTTATGAACCCTTAACCCCACACAGATCAAACTTTAACCATAGATAGCATTTGAACCACGGTCAAGGTCAGGTAAGGTCAAAAGGTCATTTAAGGTGAAATTACCAAAATGGTCATAACGTTGCTCCAAAATAATTTCCAAGGTCAGAAAGTTTACCTAAGGTCATAACTAATGAACCAGTATTCCCACATGGATCAAACTTGAACCATGGATAGCCCTTGGCCCATCATTTTCACATGGTCAAAGGTCATTCAAAGTCAAAAGGTCATTTGACGTCAAATGTCAAAAATGTGGAAAAGTTGACCTAAAGCCATCTAAGGTCATTTTAAGGTCATTGCCATATAACTCATGAACTCTTGACCTCACATGGATCAAACTTGGACCATGAATAGTCCTTGGCATAAGGCCCGACCTGGTAGGATCAGGACAAGGTCAAAATGTCATTTGAGTTTAAATTTGAGCTGAGTTGATCTGAGACACCCGGCAAGGTTAGGTCTTTTCAATATTCCCACACTTGGACCAAACTATCACACCAAAAGGTAACCATATTAGGATAATATCTTCTGCTGAAATCCTGTATGAACTGTCATCAGGTGAGACATACTTGTGGTTCACAAACCAACTTGTATGAGGAAAAGAACTGCTTCATTATTTGAATTCAAATATTTTGACACACTAATTTTACAATCACCTCCCTGTGAAGGGAGAGACTCATTATAAAGATTTGTTCTTTCATATAAAAGCTTTCAAATAAATGCACTTTCCATCTCTGTCTTGTTTATGATTTCTTGAAAAACTTTTGAAATCTTCAGTTTTTGTTTTTATTTAGCTATGCAAAACAGCAAAATCTACACAATGAATTATGGTGTGGTTAACTAAATCATGGTTTGGTGTATATAACATATTTTGTGATCTTTTAGTAACTGCTATGTAAGTTTAAAGTACATCGATCAATACAAATTCAAATATGAGACCCGTCATATCGAAAAGTACCTTAACTCTTTCACTCCGGCAAGCCGCTCACAACGGCTCGTAAAAGCACGCACGATTTGCCAGAATTTCTACTTTGACGCATTGTTTTCAATTACCTCTAAAATAAAAACTACAGGGCCAAATTGGTTAAAAATTCGCCAGCAAGCAGTTAATACAAACAGCTATCTAATGATATCATTTTTATAAGCAAAGGGAACAACCCCGGCGTACTACAATTATCGTATGCTATCATAAAGTTAGGTCTCTCTGAGCCGCTCAGAGCGGCTTTCCGGTGAAATAGGACGGATGGTGAAAATTTTATTCCGGAGTGAAAGATTTAAGGGTCCCAAAATCAAAATTGTTTGTTTTTTGTCTCATCTGATAGCTGAGATTTTAAGCTTTAAATTGACACCTTGCTTTTGGTTATTGGGTGTTCCGTTGCAAAGTTACATCCAAATTGGTAAATGGCATCGGACTGATTAGGAAAACTACATTTCTGAGTAAATCGAGTTTGAAGTTTTTGCACTTAGTAAAACTTGAATGGAAAGAGGAATTTCATCTCGGTTTTTAGCACATTTTTGTTATATTTTGGATGTTTGAACCTGATTAAATTGATAAAATACACTTAAAAGGTAATCATGTTTTTGATGAAAATAGAAATTCAACCTTGGAAGTGATTTTTGACTCTGCTCAGCTTCAATGGCCCGTATCACATAATTTACTATGCCGACCTTAAGGTACCTTATGATATGACGGGTCACATATGTGCTTTATCGACATGATAAACATGAGTTAATAACACCACTGGTACCATTGGAATGGAGTAAAATTGAGTCTTCTTACAAAATTCTAGTTTTCCCGAGAACAGCTGGACAAATTTTACTCAAAATGTTACTGATGAAAGACTAAATTATACTTATTGTTATTATGAAATATGATTTCATTTTAATTTATTGGTTTCGGAGATATGACCAGAAATGAAAGAGATACTAAACTGATGATTTTTATTGGATCACCCTGTAAACCTGAATATGAAACATAAATGCAATCAAGTGAAGACAGAAATATAATAATAATATAATTCAATATTTATTTTACAATAGATGCATTTGTAAAACACACAATTTCAAACAGTAATACTATTCCAATTAGCTACATACAATTGGCTACATATTTGATCATATGGATTTAAAATTCTTGACACAAAATGTATAACTTACTAGTCATTAAGCAGTAAAGTAAGCTCAATCGGTTAGGCGATCGCTTACAGTGCGGAAGGTCCAGAGTTTGAACCCATTGTTCAATGGGGTGTGCATTCATTTTATTAGATTATTTATGTGTAATTTATTTAAAGATAGTTGGAGTCTGGGACTCTACAGGCTTTATGCTTATTTCCCAGTCCTCCTCCACAATGTTATTTTTTCAGTTTACAATGTTATGTACTATTTTTGATATATTGTTACTGTAACTTTGCATATGTGGAAGAAATAAATTATGATTATGATTATGTGCTTGAAATTTGATTTTACATGTATAGGCAATTTTGTATTTCAGAGCCGCCTATACGTTACTGTGTAAAATGAATTATGGTTACCATAATTAGACACATTTTCATATATATCTGCAAAACAGAACATAACTCAGCCACAGAATTTCACATCGGTTATGAGAAAAATGTGAGCAACATTTTGGTACCAAAATCTCAAAAAGTTTGAAAAAAGTTGAGACGATCGGACCATGCTCCTTTAAGATTGCCGCAGTCTGATGATCTTGTTTTTAGTTTTTGTTTTGTTTTGTTTTTAGGTCTAACCTTTGACCTCGGATTGACATAAATTTGGTAACACATTCAAGAGGGTTTTGAAAAACTTAATTTTGACTTACTGAATCAAATATGTACCTTCGATGGGGTATGACACATTTGATCAAGAATATGAGGCATGAATAGGCTTATCAAAAATATGTGTACTGCAGGCTAGCCCTAATAAGAATTTTTTCACAATTTACACATGAATGAAACCAGATTTTACTAAATATATCTCTTAGTCCTCTTTTCCCTAGAATTTATTTGGTAGATATTGAATCACTCCTTGGTCAACAGTGAAAGATTTTGGAAGCGCATCAATTAAACTGGGTTCTTGATTGTGTTTTGCTGAAGTATATGGTTCCGGGAGTGGGGCTGTGTGGTTGGGGTGGGGTGAGGGTACTCAACTTTGAGGCACGCGCAATGTACCACCAAAAAGACCCCACTTTTTTGGCTCGCTCTCACTAAAAGACCTCCTATTTTACCACCTGTCACTCAAAGACCCTGTACTTTTTTTAAAACTTTGTTGTCACTAAAACAACCTTTATCACTAAAAGACCCACCATTTTCTTAATTTGATGTTTTTCTCAAAAAGTTTTAAAAAATTGTCAAAAATAGTGGAAAATTGCGCAAATATTTTGACCAAGAAAGATTGATCCTACTTTTTGGTAAATTTTGCCCAAACACCCCCCCCCCCCCCATTTTTGCACTTTGTCACTGAAAGATTTTGACCCAATTTGTCACCGAAAGACCCCTACTTCCAAGGTGCTTGGTGGCACTCGCATGTCACTTCCATATGTGAGTACCCCCCGGGATACAGTTGTGATGACATCAACATCTTCTAGTTCATCATCTCGACCATGACATGCTTGGATAATTCTGTAAATTTGTCATTACAATATATCATGTCCCAAATACTGAGAGCTGCACAACAATCGTGTGAATGATCTCTATACATGCAACGATTCTCATTTTGAAAAGACCTGGTAGTCTGCCACAACTACATGCAGCAAAGTGAAATTCAAAATATCTCTTGTTCATCAATCATACATCGGGGACGTGTAGTTCTTTTATCACTCCATGCGTTTCATCTTGTTTCACTTCCGGTGGAATAAGTCCTGCTGCTACTATTCTTCCTTCGGAAACAAGGAAATTATATGTTGCACATGCACTAGCCTGTGAGGACAAAAATAAGATTTGATATATTGGATACTTCAAATAGAGAGATACTTGTACTATGTAGGTCAAAATTAAGGTTGTTTGTGTCCCCTTAATTTGCCGATATGTTTTCTTTATGCGGATTTCACACAGACTGGTAGACAAATCAACCAAAAACTTAAATGATCAAATTAGCTCAAGAATGTGATGTAATACATTCAGTAAACACAAGGTCAGGCTAAATAAAAAAATAGTTTATCTCAAAGCTGACGCACACGTTTTGCAAAAATCAGGTGATGTGGAAAAAAGTTATGTGGTAATTTTTTTATTTCAAGATTTTTAATTTATTTTTGATTTTTTTATAGAATATGTTTGGGAAAATCATACTTCAAAAATAAATTCATGAACACGGTTAGATTAAAAATATATACTTCTGAACTTTATTTGTGACCGTAAATATAAATGCATGTGTGGTGTTTGAGAAATTTCAACATATGAAGTACAAAACTTACAATTTCACTGTTGATAATATAACAAAAAAATGTAATTTAAAAAAAAATTGCATTCCACATTAATTTTCAAGCCACACATGAGCTTTGAGACAAAATATTTTTTATTTAGCCCCATTAGAGTGAATAGTAAGCAATAACATGCGTAACGTGTTGCCAATGACAAGAAGATCACAACATGAAATTCTTATAAGTCGCATTACTTGAAAAGGTCAACCCCCGAGTACAGCCTATGGCAGATATGGGAAAATCATTGTAACAAAGATCTCTTGAATTTTACCTGTTGTGGAAATAAAACAAATGAATTGAAAATGCTCGTGGGAGCAGGTCACATATACCCTTATAAAAGACAACACAAATTATATTTTTCCATCACATTTTTAGTGTTGTGTATATGTCCTGAGTGTAATTCATAAGACTGCTGGAAAATACAACAACGATGGCCTTTTGCATCCTAAAATGGGACGCAGATTTCTCACAGTCACAGGAGTGATCCACTTTTCTTTTCACCAGAAAACTTGGAAAATACAAAGCGAATTTGACAAAGGAAAATATTCCTTTTTTTTTCACTTTCATGAAAGAATATCATAAATGGGTCCTAGCCAGGGTTGTCACCAGGTAACTTTTAGTGCCGGGTAACATTTTTGTGAAATAGTAAGAAAATAGGAATTTAGATAATAATTGTTCATTTTTCTAGTAATTTTTCATGGATTTTGCAATTTTTTTAGCCTTGAGAGCCGGGTATTTTGACTTTAAATCAACCAGAGTGCCGGGTGGAAATTAAGAGTGCCGGGTGGGCCCGCCCACCACTGCCCGGCGTAGTGACAACCCTGGGTCCTACCTCCATTTTTCATGATGCTATGACCGAGCATGTGTACCAAGAAGTACAGAGAGCTGACCTACCTGGGTTAAAAGTTTGTACAATATGGTCACAACCCGGGGGGGGGGGGGGGTACTTACATTGACGGAAGGTACGGGTATGTGCCGCCCTCGAGACCCCCTTTTCAAGCCTCCTCTTCCGCTCCCAAAGATGCTCTTTTCAAGATTACTTCAGTTCCCAAGACCCCATTTTCAAAGAAAATGATTCAAAAATGTCTTTTATTATGTTTTCAAGCTAATTTTGAGCGATTTTCAGCTCAAATAGTCGTATTTTTATGGGGAAAAAAATCAGTTCCATAGACCCTATTTTTGACCAAAAATCCGTTCCGCAAGACCCTATGTTGGATATCGCGGATATCACATACCTACCAAAAAATTTTATGAGTTACCCCACCACCGGGACAAATCGTCATTTGCAAATTTGCAGCAGATTATAAGGCCATCATAGGGTAATTGTGACCGCAACTTAAATTAAGCAACGTACTGTGCTCTGTACTTCTACAGCGATATTTTTTCTTCTCATAAATTTGTGGAGTTCTGGATCTAGTCTCTGGTTCTCAGCACCTAATCCAAGCACTAAAATTTCTGAAATATATATTTAAAAAAAAGAAAACAATTAAGAAAAGCCAGGTTAACTTAATTGATATGGTTCTAGCTTATAACGCAGAAGATCTTGTGTCAAAGTTGAGTGCACTTGAAGTTCTCTTGGAGAAAAGAACAAACTGATAATATTTGTCTTGTGGAAACCTCAACAAAACTCAATTTGAGCAGCTGATCTCAGCTGGTTCAATTAGTTCAAATGTGGGCGGATCAAGGTTGAGTTTCCATAAAGGTGTCTGCAGGGACCTTGAATGATCCCAATGCCAATGTTGCTTTTATACTTATTGTAGTAGTTTGTTGCTCTGCAAGTTGGGTTAATTCAACTTGAAAGTAATTGCGCACTTGAAATTATTGACGTCACACTGCTCAAGCGACCATCAGGACAGATACTCCAAAACCAGCTTTAATCAACTGCATTTATTTTTTTCATTATGTATTTTAAAAAGCAGACATAAACAACTGAATACATGAACAGACTTCAGCGTCTACAAAATTGTGCCGCCAAACTTATCTATCAGGCTTAAAAAGTATGATCATGCAACCCATCTACTGGTTACCGATTCATAGCCGCATCCAATTCAAACTGTTAACTATTATATTCAAGTGTTTTTTGGACTCATCTAAATCGCCTGCATAAATAACTGAACTTACTCATCTGTACACACCAACCAGAGGAGGTTTATGTTCTGCACAGGACACAATACCCCCAATTACGCCTCGCAAACATTCTCTCACTGGTGATAAAGGCTTCTTTTCTTCTGCTGGTCCATTCCTTAGGAATAAACTACCCTACCATATCAGTTCGGCGGAACTCGGATACCCACGCACATTTATTATTCAAATTGTGATACCCGTATCCGAATAAGGATATGGAGGGGTATCTGAATTCTGATACTCCTGTCGGGGCGTAGGAAACAAATCGATAGCGCAAGCTGGCAAGTACATGCAGATCATCTTTCTTGCATTTATGATAAATGCATCTGTGTAAATGTCATTTCCATCTGTGCAATTCCAGTGGGACAGCTTCGAAACATGTGCTGATAGCCTCTTATCACAGAAGGCAAAATAATTTGGCCAATACTTTGTTATAATTTAGATGACAAATGATGATAATGTTATTTGACTATTATACATACCGGTATGGTGCGCGGCGAAGCTCAATAATCATTTTAGCTGATATCCCGTTTCAGCTGTTTTTAATCCACATTCGGATACGGGTATCCGAATTGTGATACGGAGTATCCGAATTCGGATACGTATCCGAATTGTGAGTTCCGCCGAACTGATATCCGTCATGCCCAATCACTGTCAACCTTCAGGTCTCTTTTAAAGACATATTTATTTGATATTTGATTTATTGTACTTTATTTGCTTCATTTTATTCTTGTAAAGCGCTGTGATACCTGTTTTTTTTTCATGTAAGAGCGATATATAAATGCCTGCATCGTATTGTATTGTAACATCAAGACAGTGCATCAAGAGTCTGAACTAAGGCCTAAAAAAAATTGTTTGATTGGCGTAACCCGACCTACCCTAATTTTACCACCGACCTTAGATATTTTTTTGAGCAAGGTAAAAAATCTCCAAATCCCAAATTTGATGGGAATTGATTCATGGGAGCCCAAGATATGGCTTGCAGGACATTCAAAATGACAAATAAAAGATGTATTACAGAAAAAGTGAAGATGTTTTTGTATATATGCCATATATTTTGTGTTCTTGTATGTGAAACATAGACTTAGAAAAAAAAATAAAAAAAATAAAAAAATCCGACCTACCTACCCTATTTTTTTTTCTTCGTTACGCCAATCAAACAATTAATTTTTTTGGCCTAACTATACTCTATAAACATAAAGTAAGCAACCAGTTGTTACAAGTTCCAAAGCATATCCCTTGTACTCTACAACATTGTAAACTAGTGGGTTTGTATTGTAAAAGAGATTTAATAGCAATGAATGATTAGGATTGATTAAGACCAATATGTGACCTGTCATATCGAAAGGTACCCCCAAAATGAAAATTAATTTGTTGGTCTCATCTGAAAGAATATATTTTAAGCTTTAAAATGACACCTTGCTTTTGGTTATTGGATGTCCGATTGCAAAGTTACATCCAAATTGGTAAAAGGCATCGGGCTGATTAAGAAAACTGTAGTTCTGAGAAAATCAAGTTTAAAGTTTCCGTACTGGTTAAACTTGAATGGAGAAAGCAGTCTTTTTTAAATATTTGTCTTATGTTTTGGATGTCGGAACCTGATTAATATAATAGAATACACTTCAAAGGTAACATTTCTGATGAAATGAGAAATTCGATGGTACCTTGGACGTGATTTTTGACTGTGCTCAGCTTAAAATTGGCCCGTATCTCGTAATTTACTATGCCGACCCTAAGGTACCTTTCGATATGACGGGTCACATGTGTATTAATATTTACGTTGATTATGACCAAATCACGGAACATTAATATGTACATGAAATCTTTTATGATTTTGGTATTTTGGGGCTATTTTTGTTGCTACTTTATATGGACAAATCTTGAACATAAGTTCATTTGAATATTCAGCAAGATTGGATACGTTCTTACGATTAAAAAAAGCCAATGGGAATTTTTTTTTTATTAATTGCTCGAGCTCCATCTAACCTCTAACATAAATTTCCTGATTTTGGTGGCAAATAAAAAATAACCTGAGAAAAAAACAGTATTTTGCAATGCATAATACATAGGTTTAGGGTTTCTGGCTGGAAGTCGTTCCTTACTAGATTTCAACTTAACAATTTTGCCAAAAGCGCATAACAGTGGCGTGCCGGGGGGGGGGCACGGTGCATGTTTTAAGTGTCTGTCGGGGGAAAAGTTCCAGTCAGAGATCAGGGGTCTGGACAATAAAAAGACAGAAAAGAAAGAGGAGGAAAGGAAAAAATTGAAAGATAAAAATGTTAATAATCATTGAAAGAGTTGTTTGTGCCCTTGAGGCCTTTTTCTTTGCTTGTCAGTTTTGTAAAAAGCTACGTTAAAAAGTTCTTGGTGTAGGCCTACTTTTTTTTCTTTTTTTTTTAGTCTCATGTCATTCGGTGAAACTGATGCATGGGCCCCACTGCTCAAAAATCCTGTGCATGCCACTGGTGCATAATAAGCTCTGAAATTGGCTGCTGTACAAAAGATTCCACTTTAATGCTTATTTAGGCACAATGCCAATAAGAGGCAGTACAGTGGTTGATGTTGACAGTGTTCCCAAATATGTGCAAAGTACTAGTATATACTGTAAAACAAGAATTATTTGCGGAAAGAACATTTTGCGAATTTCAGAATCTGAGGTTTTTGGCAGCAATTTAATTTCCCTAATTGCATCAGCATGCCATTGAATTCATTGTTCATTATTAATATTAGCAGCAAATTATTTTTGCGATTTTGGGGTATTAGCGAAATTAAATTGCTAGCAAATATTTCTTGTTTTACAGTACTCACTTTAAATTCATTCACACTTACCCAGTGTTGGTTCTAATACGTGAAATAAACTTAAGCTCTCCTTATTTATATCCTTGTAACTGCCAACCTGCACAAAGAGACAATATAAAGAATCAATTAAAAACGCATGAGAATATTTCCACTATGGTGTAGTCTTGTCGGACAGCAGGTGGCAGATGGCTAAAGGCAGATGGTTGACAGAAATTAAAAATGGTAGGTCTCTTCCAGAAATAAGTTCAGATGAGACAACAATTTCCTACTAAATCAAAAATCAACAAACTTTTTTCAGACAAATTGGAACTATTACCTATTTTTTGCAGATGGTTGACAGAAATTAAAAATGGTATGTCTCTTCCAGAAATAAGTTCAGATGAGACAACAATTTCCTACTAAATCAAAAATCAAAGTTTTTAAGTATAAAAATTGTCAAATTTTCAGCAATCATTCACATTTTCCGATATGGTACATGTTTTCCAACAGTGGCTTTTCCAACCAATGAAATTGCCAGACTTTCAATATTGGGATGCAACATGTAACAATAAAACCAACATGAGGTGAGGTGAGGTGAGGTGATAGGGTTTTACGACACAGCAACAGTTCAGTGTTATTTAGGACGTGTTCACACCGAAGAAATTAGTCATGACTATATTCTCGCTCGTGAGCCACTCATGACCAAATTCCCAGTGTGAACGCAATTATAGAAAGTGTCTCGCTCGTGACTAAAAGTGACGCGCCATTAGTTTTAACGTGCAAGTCGTGTCCCAGTGTGAACGCAGCTGCTAAGCCACTAACGAGCGAGAATATAGTCATGACCAAATTATGTGTGAACATGCCCTTTGTGTCATAACAGTGGTTTTTTTTACATACAAAACACAAATAAAATATCACAAGAGTTAATATTTACAATTGCTTTTACTATCATGTTAAAAAAATTTAAAAAGGAAATTTAAAAGTGTTTATAAAGATCAATCTCTTTCAGGAATTCAATCATCTTGGAAGGACAGTTGTATTTCAATTTACTCATACTTGGAACATCATAATATTTAGATCGGATGTGAGCATAGTCTATGCAGTCATAGCCTTTGTTCAAGGCGCCTCAAAGCGCTTGCTAACTCCTATCGCGCCTTCGGCGCTCATTTGAGTCAACATTTCAAAGCGTCTTTAACAAAGACTAATGCAGTCAATAAGAATGTGTTTCACAGTAATAATGTCATTGCTATTGCTAGGAATGCATTGAGGGATTTGCTCATTGTTCAAGAACAAAAATGAAGGGGTCAAGTAGGTACTATATATGACCAATTCGGGCACGAGTTTTAACAATGTCATCTCCCCGCGTATCTAAAATGGAACTTGTATACTCAACTGTTGGTTGGACAACATGCAACATATGTGACTGGTCCCAGAATGTTTCAACATAGCTTTCAAAACTAACAAGACCCCTCTCCTCTCCCCCCCCCCCAAAAAAAAAAAAAAAAAAAACAGGTCTCATTATTGACATTTCCCACCAAAATTAAATCAATGACTTAATTTTCTATTTTATCTAGATTATTTAATAATAATTACATATTTTCCCAAAACAAAACGACAACTGTTATTCTCTTACAGTTTTTACGACAAAGGTTACAAATTGAAAGACCCATGGCCTTGTTTGACTGACAGTATACATTCCATGGATGTTTGCACATGTACTTACATTCCAATTCAACAAACATCTCGGTAGTATTGCCACTGGTCCTATTACTGTGTCTCCGCTGATTCTAAAACCCTTGGGTCCAAAGCTATTGACAAGTAAAACTGTTTGTGCTTGCTCAGTCTTATCTAAGAAATCGACCGATGTACGTGTGTACATTTCGTCATCTGTTGGGTAAAGTTTGCTCATATATCTTGCAGAATACCTGGTAAATGAATAAAGTACATACAAGTTTATATTATAAGGCCAAAAAAAAATGTTTGTTTGCCCTCCGCGACCAACCCTAAAAATGCCAAAAATTTGGGTCGCGATTTTAGGGGTTTTTTTTTCTTCAAACATGTAAAATATGAAAACTCAATATTTTTGATGTAAAACGTAAAATTTAGCAGTGTAAAGTCACATTTAAAAGTATAGAATGCATATTTCCTCTAAATACTGACCCACAATTTTTGATTAAGCCCTGCATTGCTTGGTATTCAAGATAAAATTGATGAAATGACATCATTCTTTAAAATACATGTATATGTGAAGAGTAAAAAAAAAAAAAAATCAACT